>VXBB01004019.1:7116-33947 GCA_013399915.1 Illadopsis cleaveri
CCCCAGCCATGAAACCCCTCAGCTGTGTGACCAGGGCACAGCTGTGGCCACGTTCTGGCAGGGCTCCCACGGGGGCTCCGTGCTGCAGGGCCATCCCAGGGGGCACAGCTGTGGGGACACCTGCAGGGCCCACGTTACCTGGGGAATCTGACCCTGCCCAGCCTGGAGGTCCCAGCTGGCACAAGCTGCTCTGAATTGGAGCAGTGCTGCCCCTGAGGATGCTCCGTGTGGAGGTGGAGCGCTCCATCCTCCTCAGCACCTCAGCCTGGAACCATCTGCAGGTTAGCTCCAGCCTCTGTTCCATCTGTGGGGAAGGCAGGGCTGTTTCAGAGCTGGAGCTGGAGGAGCAGCAGCACTGGAAGCACGGCAGGCTCAGGGTGGCTCTTTGGCAGCAGCTCTGCATTTCAGAGTGGGAAGGATGAGGGCTTTGATTGATATTTATTGCAGCACACAGGAAGGCAGATCAGTGCTGCAGCACACCCTCGCCGTGCCCAGGAGCCAGGCTGGGAGGCTGCCTTGAATTACTGATGGAGCTTCCCAGGAATGATGGGCAATAATGGGGGAGATGAAAAGAAAACAGAGAGAGCAGGGAGGCAGCTCAGTAAATCCGAGGTGGATCTGCTGAGTAGGCAGTGGAGCTGCAGCCTGTGACTGATGCCTCTGATAATTAAATATTCTTGGATCTCTGAGAGTGTTGCCATTGATAATTAAACGTTCTTGGGTGTTTGTGCATGAGTGTCGTGCCAGCAGCTCTGGAGGTGGGGAAGGATGTGCAGGAGCTCCTCAGGACTGAGCAGCATCCCTGGGAGGAGTCCAGGAGGGCTGGGGGCAGGCAGGGGGGGCTGAGCTGGGGCTGAGCATCCCCAGGGGAGCTGAGGGCCCGTCCTGGTGGTGCCCTGAGCTCCTGCTCCTCCCCAGGGCACTCGAGGGGAGCCACTGCCTCAGCCCTGCCCCTCAGGGGTGCTGAAAGTGGGGAAGGGTCCCTGTGACACCCACGGGAGCTGTGCCAGGGATGGGGCACCCACCTGCTCTGTCACCTGGACTTCTGGCAGTGGGGAAGGAGAGAACAACAGACACAGAGAGAGATGGTGGCAGCAGAGAACGGGAGAGCAGATGGGATTTCGTTTGTAGAGGAGGGAGGATGTGCCACAGACTGGGAATGAGGAAGATTGGGAATGAGGGAAGTGCCCAGGAGCAGTGGGGGGCTGTGCCCAGAGCCCCCCAAGGAGCTGCCCCAGTGCTCCACCCTCCAGCAGAGCTGGGAATGCTCCCTGGGGGAGAGGGCAGCAGGGTCTGGCAGCTCCCTCCTTCCCCATCAGTGCAGAAGGTGGAAGAGACATTGTTTAAAGCATCTGCTCCAGTATTTCTGAAGCTGTTGCTGGACCCATTCCAGATGAATCTAAATTGGAAGGTGTTGCAAGTGCCAGATGGAGCAGGGATATGTAAGGGGAGAAGCATGAAAGGCTTGGAATCACAGGCAATGTCTTTAAAGAGAGCCAGGAAAAGAAAACTTAACAGGCCTTGAGGGGCAGGAACCAAAGAGCTGGTCCTTGGTGGGAAAGAGGGACATGAAAGGAGCCTTGACAAAGGATCCAGGAGCTGCAAGGCAGGTCAGGACAATTTCAGTGCTGCTTTTGGCCAGGATGTGCCTGGGTTGTTGTTCCTGAGCACTTCAGTTCCATTTTAGCCTGTTAGCCCTGCTGCAGCTTTGATGAACAAGAGGAGTGAGAAACAAATTCAGTGCCTCAGCCCTGGCCTGGGAAGCTCTGCTCCTCATCCTCTCCTCTTCCTGCACCTCCCTGCTTCTTCCAAACCATGGAATCCTTCAGGCTGGAAAAGCACTCTGAGATCCAGCCCAGCCATTACCCCAGCACTGAGCACGTCCCAGGTGCCACATCCACACCAGCCCTGAACACCTCCAGGGATGCTGATTCCACCACTTCTCTGGCCTTGACAAACCTTCTGTGAAGAATTTTTTCCTGATGTCCAACGTGAGCATCCCCTGGCACAGCCTGAGGCTGATGTGTGCTGTTGATCAGGCAGTTTGGGGATCACCCCTGCAGTGTTTCCCTGCTGCTCCCCACGCTGGGTTGTGTCTGTTGGGAACCTGGTGCTTGGACAGAATTCCTGGGGAGAAGGTGCACAGGATCTGGTGGTGCCAGGAGAATTTCAGTTCCTGTGAACACCATCCTTGTCCTTTATGTGAGTGATGATAACTTGGGCACATCTGACTGAGGTACTCGAGTGCACATCTCAACAGAACCGGCTTCTAATTCAATGTTCATCCTGCAGGAAAGTCATTAATAGCAATTATCTCAAGGAACAACGTTCATGAGCCTCTTCCAATTTTCAGTCAGTGTCCCTTCTGGAGAAATGAATCTTCTGAAATCCAGTGAGACTGCTTTTCACCCACAAAATTGTTTTTAGTTAAATTCTTCTTTGCTGGCATTACCATGGAAATGATGGTGCTGTCACGAGGCTGCATTTCAGTTTCACTTTCTGTTTATAGAATGTGTAATACAGTGTCCAGGATTTCCAGAGGAAATTGTCCCCACCAAAGGAATCAATGTGTCATTATTCAGACGATAACTGGAAGCCACGACAGACTGACAGAAAGTCCAGAGCTGTTCCATGTCCCACCGTGCTGCTCTGGGAATGTCACAGAGCTCCGGGGCACAGCCCAGCCCTCCTCACCGCCAGGTTAAACTGGCCCGCAGTGCCGATCCCGGGTGGATTGAGGACGGTCTGACCAGCAGGTGGAAGCAGAGAAAAAATCCTCTGGAAGGCTCCTGTGTTTGCACTCTGCTCCCGGTGTTTAAAACTAGCGCTCAGGTAAAACCCTGGAGCATCTCCTGAGCTCTGCATCTGCTCCAGCACAGCCTCATCCGTGTGATTTTTAATGTGAGTTTTAACACGTCCCTCTGTCACTGACCATCACCAGATTTTGGCTTCGTTTAGTTTTTACCCACTTCTATATGTCATAAGCACCAGGCAAACAGATTTGTGCTCAGCCCCTGTGTTTGTGCTGTTATTAATTACCTTGTGCTGCTGTTTCCCTGGAGTGGAACAGATCCTCGGGAAGCATCAGGCCCGGGGTGAGTGTTCAATGTTCAGTCGGGTCTTTGGGACAGGATGGAGCCCAGCTTTGGTGTTTCAGGGCCCTGGGCTATCACTGACAGCTGGTTTTTAGCCTGTAAACTCAAACACAACGAGTTCCACCTCAGCATGAGGAAAATCATCTTTCCACAGAGGGGCAGAGCCCTGGAGCAGCTGCCCTGGGAATCCTGGAGCCTCCCTCTCTGGAGACATCCCAACCCCACCTGGATTGTCCCTGTGTCACTGCTCCAGGTGACACTGCTCCCCTGGGCAGGGGCTTGGACTGGGTGGTCTCCAGAGGTGCCCCCAGCCCCAAATACTCTGGCATCCTGTGATTTGTCCATAGAAAGTGCTGCTGCATTGTCCTGCCCTCTGCAGTTAGGAAGAAAGAGGAGTCTTTGCCTCAGTGTGAGGTGTGAGGGCTGGCAGGGGCTGTGCTCACAGCCTGAGGTGGGCTTTGGGCTGTGCTTGTGGTGTCTGCTCAGCCAGAACTGGGGATTCAGCTCCACAACCATCCCATCCTTTCTTTGCTGTGCTGAGGGTTCAGCCCTTGCTGCTCTGGTTGGGATGTGGGACCCTGGGGGATGGCTCCAGGGCTGGGAGTGTGAGCAGCTCATCTCTGGGTGCTGGTTAATGTAATCATGGTGCACGTCAGGCACTGGCCATCCTCAGGAGCAGAAGGGATGTTTTACCCTCGTTCTGGATCAGTGTAACTCAGTCATGTATCTAAATGTATATAATGGTTCTTTCTCCTCGGGAAAAGGTTTAATTCCTTTGTCAGTGCAGAGTTTTTAGTTTTATCATTTCCAAGTATTGGCTGTGTTTGCAGAGGGGTAAAAAAGCGTTGCAAAAGGAAATAAATACCAAAATGTAATGCTTTATGCATAATAAAAGTGCATTTAAGCTCTAACATGTCATATAATCGTTCAGCCATGTCACAGACTGATGAATTCCTGAGCACAGACACTTCAAAGGGGAGTATCAATGTGAAATCTGGAATAAAGATCCCAAAGCAGGAGCCAGCTCATTGGTTTAATGGCTCTTTCTGTCTCTCAGTGCTCAATGCTCCACACTTGGGAGTTCAGGAGATCACAAACCTCCCTGAGCCGGGGCCGTGCTGAAGGAGGCTCCGTGTGGATTTTACAGCAGAATGTTTGTACCAGGAGGGAAAGGCTGCTCCTGTTCTTAAAATATTTACAGATTTCTGTGATTTTCTACAGGGGGAAAATTAACCTTGTTAGTGTCAGCCGAGGCGTGGTAGAGCTCTCCAGCAGTTGTTCTCACTCCCTTATTAGGGAGATCTTCATATCAGTCCCGGGTTTATGGATTGTAATGGAGCTGCTGTAACAGCAGTAATTGGGGAAATTAGTTTGGACGGTGGCATTAATATTCATGCATCCTGCAACAGCTCCCTGCTAATTAGTGCCTCTTCCTGCTCGATTATGGTGGCAGAACGGGATGGGACAAATCTCTGGGGTTAACTGGTGCTCGGGGTGGTCACACGTTGGGGTGCTGGTGCTGGAGCTGTGGGAGGAGCAGGGACCATCCCAGCCCAGCATGGAGCCCCAAACCCTGGGGCTGGGGAGCTGTGCCGTGCTGTGGGGAGCTGTGGGGAGCTGTGCCGTGCTGTGGGGAGCTGTGCCGTGCTGTGGAGAGCTGTGGGGAGCTGTGCCGTGCCGTGCCGTGGGGAGCTGTGCCGTGCTGTGCCGTGCCGTGCCGTGGGGAGCTGTGCCGTGCTGTGCCGTGCCGTGGGGAGGTGTGCTCTGGGCAGCAGAGTCACGTTGTGGGCTGGCAGGATTCTGCAGGAGCAGGAGATCCTGCTGGGAATCCTCCTCCACACTGGCCTAGATTTGGGAGAGGTGGTCGGAGGGAGTTTTCTCCATCTCTCATTGCCATGGGCCTGCAGGGCACCACTGGGACAATCCTGCCCGATTTAAGGAGCTTTGCTGGGATGGTTTTTTCCCATTCTCACTGAGAGCTGTGAAATGAACATGGTGGGGTTGGTGCCTTCAGTGTGGGGACAGCAGAGGGGGGACAGTTGTCCTTCCCTCGGGGTGTTGGTGCTTTGTCCTGCTGCGTTGGGAATGGATGTGTAGGTGTGAGCTCTGGCACAGAGGACGTGGGGACACGTTTGGACACCAGGCCTGGGGGGTTCAGAGGGTTCCCCCTGGAGGCACCAGTGTTTCACTGGGTCCCCTGGGCAGGAGCTGGGCTGCCCCCTGGTCACCTGCACATCCCTCCGGGCTGGGGGTGTGTCAGGAACACCTTCAGCAGCCTGCAGGGATGGAGAGGGACTTGTCCAGAGATCTGCAGGGCTCCTGGTGTCTCATTAAACAAAAAACTTGTTGGGAGGGATGGTAAAAGAGCACATACAGATAATTCCCATAATAGCCTGGCCTGTGTCTCTAACTTGGGAGAGGGAAGGTGGTGGGGCAGGGAAGGAAGGGAGTCCAAAGAGCATTTCTCTCTTTGGGGCTGAGCTGTGCCAGGCACCTTTCTTGGGCTGATGGATGGAAATTTGCCATTTCCCCGTGGTTGGGACCCCTGGGCCAGCTGTGCCCTGTGCCCTGGCCTGGGGCTGTGCCAGCCTGGCTCTCCCAGCGTGCAGGTGATGAGAAAAATGCAGCAGCACTGCAGTGCCTGCTCCCCGAGCCGGGATGTCTGCACTAATTAATCCTGGCTCCCGTAGGATTGCTCTCAATTACACAGAGCTCTTCCTTCCTTCCTGCCTCCCTCCGCCCCACCTGGCACAGGCTGGGGCTGGGCTGGGCTGGGGAACCACCCCCAGGGATGTGTGGGCACCCATGGGTGCTGGGACCCTACAACAGCACACACAATCCTTTTAAATTCCTTCCCACCCCCTCTTCATTTTCCTTTCCCTTTCCTTGGCAGGGAGGGAAGCAAAGTGCTTCGCTCAGCCTCTTTCACAAACAAAGGAATAAATAAAATAAAGCCATAAGTGATTCCAGCCTTTCTCCTGAAAGCTTGGGAGGAAGAAACAATGAGAAAATGCTATTTGTTCTATTTTTAACGAGCTGAGAGCTCTGCGATGCCATGGTGATGGAATTGGTGTAAGCACCTGGATGGGGATAAATCTCCTGCATGTCTGGGATAATGTGGATGGACCGGGACAGTGTGGAAGTGGAGAGGATTTCTGTTTATCGAGTTTCCCTGTCAGCTTGCTGTTATTAAACACGGTGATTCCCAAGCTGTCAGAATGGATGTTAAAATCTTCTGGCATTTCTGCCTGTGGAAGAGCCTGCAGGAAGACAAATCCCACCAGTGCTGTGGCTTCAGTGCGTTCCCAAGTGCCAGGGGGGGCTGGCAGTGGGGCAGGGCCCTGCCAGCTGTGCAGCCCAGGGGCTGTGCCACCTGTGCCACCCTGGGGACGTCCTGCCTGTGCCCACAGGTGTCACCCACTCCCCAGGGAGCTCCTGAGGTGGGCAGGGGCTCACCCCCATTGTGCAGCGGCAGAGAGCTGGGTGAGGGGTGTCTGGGGGGCTGGTGCAGGGCTGGAGC
The DNA here is from genome assembly GCA_013399915.1 of Illadopsis cleaveri. NCBI lineage: Eukaryota > Metazoa > Chordata > Aves > Passeriformes > Timaliidae > Illadopsis > Illadopsis cleaveri. The sequence goes on from VXBB01004019.1 coordinate 13,732, forward strand.
CCAGGGAGGTGGCAGCACCCTGGGCCGTGATCAGTGGCTCCTGGGGCTCCCAGAAGAGCTGCTGGCCCTGCACTGCCACCGCCGGTGCCCAGCGGGGACAGTCCTGCTGCTGTCCGCGGTGCTGGCAGCTGCTCAGCGAGCTCGGGACGCTCCCAAAGCCCCGGGATTTGGGAGCAGGGGAAAAGCGAGAGGCTCGAGTCGCTCGGCTGTGACCATATAATGACTCTGTGTACAAATTAGATGGATCCACGGGGTGCTTATCTAAATGAGGTTGCCATTTTACAATGCTAATTTTCCCGTTGGTTGCTTGTGATACCAGAACGTTTCAGAGGAGCGTTCCCGGGCTGGTGGGCCCCGGAGCCGGCTGCTGCAGAGCCCGGGCGGGCTGGGGCTGCGTCCTGCCAGCCCCGGGAGGGTCAGCACAGCCCGGCCTCCATCCTGCCAGCCCCGGGAGGGTCAGCACAGCCCGGGGAGGGGCAGCACAGCCCGGCCTCCATCCTGCCAGCCCGGGGAGGGCAGGGTCAGCACAGCCCGGGGAGAGCAGGGTCAGCACAGCCCGGGGAGGGTCAGCACAGCCCGGGCTCCATCCTGCCAGCCNCAGCCCCGCCCGGGCCCCACCCTGCCGGCCCGGAGTCCATCCTGCCAGCCCGGCCCGGGCTCCACCCTGCCAGCCCGGGGAGAGCAGGGCAGAGCTGCAGTAATTAGCAGCCACTCGGCAGATCCTGATGAGGAATGCACTGGGGGCTTGTTCCTTTGCGCCGCGCTTTTCCCCGCCAGAGGAATAAATAACTGGAGGGAAGGGAATTGAAAGGAGGTGTAATGAAGGGGAAGGAAATGAAGCCCGTGTGCGTTTCTCAGGCTGGCAGGAGGGATCTGACAGACACTCGGGGGAGCTGGGGCTGAGGGGGTGGTCTGTCAAAAGCCACCCCCAGGAAACGCTGCTGTGCCACGGGGTCCGAGCAGGAGGTGCAGAAGCACCTGGAGAAGGATCTGGGGTTTCGTTTGTCACCGGGCTCTGAGCACAGGGAAATGAGACAGCCCCGGCCTGCCTGGCAAAGCTCACACGGGCAGCTGGAGCTCCTGGAGGTGCTGCTTTCATTTAGATCCTCAACATCCTTCCAGGTGGAGAGTAAAGGCCCCTTCTCCCTCCCCCTCCTCCTCTCCTGTCCCGCGTTTGAGGAACGGGGCTGGAAGGGTCAGCCTGTTCCGGCAGGGAGCTCCAGGCTGCTGAGGCAGGCTGGTGGAGCTTGGCTGGTTCCTGACGAGCTGGGATGGCTCTGCTGGTCAGGGACCAACGGGGGACATCGTGTCCCATCACTGCATCCCATCAGTGCATCCCAGCCAGCTCCAATGGGGGACATCCCATCCCATCCCTGCATCCCATCCCATCCATTCTATCCACCTCCCTTCCCAGGGCCCTTCCGGAGCTGTTTCATTTTTCGGGGAGAGCTGACGAGGATCTGTTTCAGGCAGTTGTTCAGAACGATCTGACACCCGCCATTCCACAGAAACTTCCTTTCAGAAATCGCTATTCAGTGAGAAGTGCAAAAGGGAAAAAAACCAACCCAGGCTGATTTAGGGTCTGAACTGCGCATGCATAAACATGAGGTGATCTCCGGAGCCGCGGTGCTCGTTCTGATGTGATAAATACAGATGCAGGAGTGTTTGCAGAGCCATTCATCGCCCTGTTAATTTTGTGCATCAGCTCCTCCAGCTGTGGGCTGTTGTGGAGCTCCACTGAGGCCCGTGGCAGTGTGCACCAGCTGAGGATGTGATGCTCCACGCACGGTTTTCTGTCATGAAAGGAAAACACACGAGCTCACAGCATCCCTTCTCGCCTGCAGCTGGGCTCTGCCTCCATCGCTTCCTGCGCCTCCTGAAGGTGAACAGGTTGTTCAGCACCTTGTAGGAGCAATCCCTCAGGAATTCTGAGCACTCAGCAGCCTTTCCATAGAGCAGGGATCTTGAAATACCATGTGCTTTCCAGAGATGGGCCCTGTGCCTTTTATCTGGGCTTCCCAGGGTCACAGAGATCACTTCCATCTTCCCAAAACTGCCCTGGCCTGGGCATGGATCAGCTGGAGAACCTTTCATGGAGCTCTACACAGAGCTGCCAGGGAAATCTTGAACACTGGGAGCCAGGCATGGCAAAGGTCAGGGAAATCCTCAGCACTCAGCCAGGCATGGCAAAGGTCAGGGAAACCCTCAGCACTCAGGGCCAGGGGTGGGAAGGGAGGTCAGGGAAATCCTCAGCACTGGGAGCCAGGCATGGCAAAGAAGGTCAGGGAAACCCTCAGCACTCAGCCAGGCACGGGATGAAGGTCAGGGAGATGCAGGGCTGCCCATGGTGTTTAGTTTAGTTCAGTTTGGTGTCTCAGAGCCTGGAGCCAGCTTTGCAGGTGCTGCCCCTCCAGTGCACAGAGCCCAGCTCCTCAGGCTGCTGGAGAACAAAGCTGCTCCAGATTTTCTTGGGAGGCTCCTCCAGGTCCATTCACATCTCCAGAGTGCCTGGATTTTTAAATTCTGCTGAAGGAATTGCAGGGAGAAACCATCAGCTTTGGTTTGAAGGTGTTTCAGAATCTGAGTGCACATTANAAATCCTCAGCACCGGGAGCCAGGCATGGCAAAGGTCAGGGAAATCCTCAGCACTCAGCCAGGCACGGGATGAAGGTCAGGGAGATGCAGGGCTGCCCGTGATGTTTAGTTTAATTCAGTTTGGTGTCTCAGAGCCTGGAGCCAGCTTTGCAGGTGCTGCCCCTCCAGTGCACAGAGCCCAGCTCCTCAGGCTGCTGGAGAACAAAGCTGCTCCAGATTTTCTTGGGAGGCTCCTCCAGGTCCATTCACATCTCCAGAGTGCCTGGATTTTTAAATTCTGCTGAAGGAATTGCAGGGAGAAACCATCAGCTTTGGTTTGAAGGTGTTTCAGAATCTGAGTGCACATTATTCACTCTTTATTTTGTGATTGTTTTGTTTCAGGCTGTAAAGGAGGCCAGCTCTGTGCACCATGCCAGCTCTGACAGGTCAGGGCCTCTCTGATAGTTCTGCTCTCAGGCGAGGAAACAAACCACACCTGGTTCACCTGGGCTGTGCACCAGGCCCAGATGGTTTCTCTGATGAACAGTTATTGACTATCCCATTTATTGAACACTGGCAGCAATTTACACCAGATTTGACCCATGGGACTTCCAAAGGGTACCTGGGGGAGAGTTGGGAACCTTTTTTAATGACTGAAAATGGATTTAATGATGAAATAACATTGCAAAAATAAGAGCAAGGCAGATGCAGATGGGAAAGGTTGGTTTGGTCAGTGGAAGTGGCTGCTGGGGTGGTTTAGGATCAGTTTTATCAGGGACACAGATTGTGGGCTGTTGATGAAATCACCACTGGACACTGATTTTTATCTTTTAAGGAAGACCCTGATCAGCTTTTCCTGCAGGTTTCCTGTTCCTCAGCATTCCTAAGGTTCCTCTGCTGGCTCTGGGATGGCTCCAGGCAGGGCAAGGAGCTGCTCTGGTGTGGTTTTCATCAGGGTGCTGAAAGGCTGAGCTGTTAGAGACCTTCAAAAAAATAAAAATATTTCTCTATCTGGCTGTTCCTGCATGAGCCTAATAACATGGCCCTTAGAAAGTAATTTGGATTAATTAGAACGTCCGGGCACTTTTGCGATAAAGACATGCAGAGTAATTATCCAGTGTCCAGAATAATCTGTTGAGCTTGTGAAGTTTAAGTCTGAAAATTATTCTCCCCTAAGTATTCGTCTTTCTGACTGTATTTCTGTTATTAAATTTGTTTTCCCACAAGTTAGATAAGGAGAAATGTAATTATTTAGCTGGCAGGCTCGATGTTGAGGTGAAGAAAACCAGTGAAGGTAAAAGTGTGATTGCTTTGTGTTTTTTCCTGTAATAATGCAGAAATATTTAGATATCTGTAGAATTACATGGTGATGATGCACTCTGTAAAAGGCCAGAGATGAAATATAAGGGAATAAAAGGTATAGATATTCTCTGGGACTTCATTACACCCTATAACTCTTGGATGTGTAGTGGGAGAAATGTCAAATGCAGATTTCTCCCATAATTACGATCCACTCTCGCTCACACGTCTCCTCACTGCGTTTCCTCACTCTCCCTCATTCCCAGAGTCTGTGTCCTGAAGGACCTTGCTCTGTTTCTGATGCTCAGAGGACACAACGGGCCTTTTTACTTGTGATAATGTTTATTTTGGATTAAAGGAAATATGAAATCAAAGGCAGGCTAAATATAATCCCTCAGTGTCCCTGGTGAAAGCATCCCCACGCCCGGGTCAGCCCAGCCCCCCTCACGCTCCCAGGGAACATCAGATGGGATTCAGAGGAGGAAATGTTTGACCTTGCAGATGATGGAACAGTTTGTCCTCTCTGAGCCCCTCCTGCTGCTTCTCCCTCGGTGCAGGGGAGACCTGGAGGGGCTGGAGGAGTCCAGGGCAGGGAATGGAGGTGGGAAGGGGCTGGAGAGTTGTGGAAACTGCAAAAGCAGAGGACTTTGACAGCATTGCAATAAGCTCACAGAGGTGGAGGTTTAAAGCAGGTGAATTTCAGGCCTTGAAATATTTTAAAGGATAGAAAGTTTCTGAGCCGCAAAAAATAGGTGGGAAATGAAATTACAGAGAATTCTCAAAACCTCAGAGGGAGATCAGGGTTTGTCACCTGCAGCCTGAGCTCCCTGAGCACGGCTCACCTGAGCTGCAGCTGTGGGGACACCTCGGGGGGAAGGAGGAGCTGGAACCTGCTGGGGCTGGCTGGTGTGAGTGCCCAGGGCTGCAGGGAGGTCACACAGCACCTCACACACACTCTTCATCATTCTCAGCTTTCCCCTTGCCTCCAGCTCTCAATAAAGTGCCAATCCAAGCCAAGGCAGTTTGAGCTCAAGCAGAACCCTTCGCTCAGCCACAGTGTGTGAGCACATTAAAAACCCTGGGGTTTTTATTATTTGACACATTTTTAAATTCAGAAATACTCCCAATATTGCACAGAGGGAAATGAGCTCCAGAAACCCTGTTTAAAACATCATTTACTGCTTGAAATGGTGCTGGTACCCTTGGGGTGTAAGAGGATCCAGGGGGGAGCTGGAGGAAATCACATTGTCTGAGCCTCTCCCTTCACAGGAGACCACTCAGAGACATTTTAATGAGAACAGACTCCTGCTTTTGCACTCTCTGCTCAGTGGAAGGAGCTTGGGTTTGCTCGTTGTGGTATTGAGCTGCTTGCCCAAAGTTTAACTGTACGCTGAAATTAGAAATGATCATTTAATGTAGCTAAATCTGTCCTGCCAGATTTTGGATGTGTTACGGTGTCAGGGCACGCAGGCCAGAGGCTTTATTCTCCTTGCCTGTCAGACTCTTGGCTATATTGAAAATTTAGGAATAAATATTCAAATCACAGCCTTATTTTCCACAACATGAGCACGGATGCTCTCCTAGAAATGCAATTATGAGATATGCTCAGAGCCAGGCTCGACAGCTCTCGTTTAGCCCAGTAACTCAGCTCACAGGGATGATTGTTCCCCCTTGTACCACTCTGCAGTTTCTTTCCGCTGGGCTGGGTTTGTGTGTCTGTGTTTGTGGATTACTTTCACAAAACTGTGTTCTGCCACCAAGAACATTTTCTGTCTCAGCCTGGCTGCTGAATAAGTCGTTACTGGTGTTGTCTTTATCGGGCTACTTTCAAAATCAATGAGATTTATACTTGCAGATTAAAAACCTTTTAAAATATGCATAGACAATATAAGGTTCAATTATCTGTTTGGGATGAATGGAGCAATGTGTACACATAAATAAAACATAAAAGCTGCTTCACTCTGTTTATATTCTGCCGCTGATTTATTTTCAAAAGAGTTGGAATTGGTGAGTATTTGGATGTGGGAGCTCCAATCACTGCAGGAACGTTTGTGCTGTGTGTGCTCAGTGTCCATTCATCTCTCTGCTCACACAGACTGGCTTCTCAGCTTTTGGGATGCAGGCAGGGCTGTGGCAATGGTGCATGTGGAAGGAGCTGAAAACAAATCACCCAGTGCTGCCAGTCCCATCAGTGAGGGTGTGGAGCCTGCTCTGCTCCTGGGATGGTGACTGGAACCCTTCTGAGAACGCCCTGATTGGAGTAAATCTGAACACCACAGGAATGGGAACATGTTTTGGTGTCTGGAAAACTTTGCAGGGTGTGTTCAGGTCATGGGAGAGGCAGAAAGCCCTTCCTGTCCCTCCGTGGTGATAGAACAGACATGGAATCCCAGATGGTTTGGGGTGGAAGGGACCCTAAATCCCCTCCAGTGCCACCCCTGCCATGGCAGGGACACCTCCCACTGTCCCAGGCTGCTCCAACCCCAATGTCCAGCCTGGCCTTGGGCACTGCCAGGGATCCAGGGGCAGCCACAGCTGCTCTGGGCACCCTGTGCCAGGGCCTGCCCACCCTGCCAGGGAACAATTCCTGCCCAAGATCCCATCTGAATCTGCCATCTCTCAGCTTAAAGCTTTCCCCTTGTCCTGTCAAGGGCATGGGATGGAGGGAGCAGCACAAGGACGAGACTTCCCATGTGTGACAGAAAATCCTGATAACAGCCCTTCCAAAAGGGGACCCCGACGTCCCTTCCATCCCAATCCCTCATGGTGCTGGATATTAATCTTGCTCTTAGCAGTGGGCTGCACATACAGCTGCAGTTTTGCATTTTGGGCACAAGTTCTTTTGTTTTCTGTAGTTTGGTGGCCAGGGCTTGGTTGGTTCCCTTCTAAATGCCATTGTCTGTTCTGTCTGCTGCTTGTGCTCCCTCAGGCTGGGGCAGGAGCCTGCAGCCCCTGAGGCACACCCAGCACAAACTCGGAGCGCACTCAGCTCTCTCTTTTGAACTTCTCCACTCCCTCCTTCACACGGTTTCTCTGTGCTTCTGTCAGGCCTTGTGGTGTGCTGTGGGATCAGAGCGACAGCAGCTCCCTGTGTGTTATTTGTGGGCTGGCTTTGAGTCCCAGCGGGAGGCTGAGCTGCACGGGCAGCCTGGCTGCAGCCTCTGATCCCAAACCTGGCTGCACAGGCAGCCTGGCTGCGGCATCTGATCCCAAACCTGGCTGCACAGGCAGCCTGGCTGCAGCCTCTGATCCCAAACCTGGCTGCAGCCTCTGATCCCAAACCTGGCCCCAGAAAGGGCCGCGGGTCCCGGTGCTCTCATCGCCTTACAGAGTTCAGCCCAAAACTGGCTTCAGCAATTGGCTCCTAATGGCCAAGGTCCTTTGAAGCTTTGTTAAGACTTCAAATTGCCTCCAGCAAAGCATCATCTATTAGTTCAGCATCACTGCAGCTCCCAGGCACCGGGGCAGGAGTTAAACATGAAGAGCTGTGCATTCCTGCATTGCTGTGGAAGGAGTTAAATAGTTAAATATTAAGAGCTGTGCATTCCTGCATTGCCCTGGATGGGCCATCAGCGCTGATGCTGGAGCTGATGTATCCTAGGAGGAATATTCTACTTAGTGCCGTGCAATCCAACGTGCTGTCCTGCTCATACACTGGTCAAACTACCTGCAGACCAGGCAGGCTTTATTCCCTCGCTGCTTTATGGGCAGGCCAGCTCAAATTCTTAACAAGCTGCATATTTCACTTTAAAATATCGAATGGGGAAGTGTCATACTCGTACCTGTGCCTCTGATCAATACTCCCTGCAGTGCAGGAGATAAATATCCCTCCCTGGGGCTTGGACAGGCTCTCTGCTCCTGGATTTTGTGTTTGTTGTGGCAGCCAGGGGAAGCTGTGGCTCCTGTGTGTCAGAGAGGCTGGCCCCATGTCGCTATAGGACACAGAATGAAGGACATGCACACAATCAGTTCAGGGCAAGAAAAAGAGAGAAGTTAATTTTCCTACCTCGATTTATATAGATTTTGGACAATGACTATGGGTTGGAGTATGAGGTTGACACCTCTCCAACCACACTGGTCAAACGGAAGTCCATCAATTGTCCCTTCTCCAGAGAGGAATGATAAACAAGGAGAACAGTTTACCACAACATCACTTTTGTTTACATGACAATCTGTGAGAAACTCCACTACAAAAATGCANAATATCCCTCCCTGGGGCTTGGACAGGCTCTCTGCTCCTGGATTTTGTGTTTGTTGTGGCAGCCAGGGGAAGCTGTGGCTCCTGTGTGTCAGGGAGGCTGGCCCCATGTCGCTATAGGACACAGAATGAAGGACATGCACACAATCAGTTCAGGGCAAGAAAAAGAGAGAAGTTAATTTTCCTACCTCGATTTATATAGATTTTGGACAATGACTACGGGTCGGAGTATGAGGTTGACACCTCTCCAACCACACTGGTCAAACTAGAAGTCCATCAATTGTCCCTCCTCCGGAGAGGAATGATAAACAAGAAGAACAGTTTACCATAACATCACTTTTGTTTACATGACAATCTGTGAGAAACTCCACTACAAAAATGCAAACATCAGAAGGCTGAAAACGATCAGAGTGACAGCCCCAGGGTTTGTGCCTTGTCCTGCCAGCTCAGGGCTGAGTGAGGGCATCTCTGCCCTGCCAGGGGCTGGGGGGGTTGATGCCCTCCAGGGGCCTCCCCTCCAGGAAGGGTGGTGGTAGAACAAGGGCTCAGAAAGAGTAATTAACAATTACAAATTAGATTTTTGCCCTGATACTATTGAATCACAACGCAGATGAACCAAGGGAAATCGAAACGGGAGTAATATAAATACCAGTTAATTTTACTTCTGAGAAGTGCTCACTCAGGATCTTCATGATTGCATAAACACAGCTTCATTCACAAAGAGGAATTTGCACACACAAATTAGGCAAGTGTGTATCTAAAACTCTTTTTTCCGTGTCAGAAGAAATTCTGCAAGTCCAAGGTTCTTTTAGCATTTCAAAGCTAAGAAATCACCCCCTGTTTCTCTATAAAAAACCAATCTGTGCCATAAGCTCATCACTGTCACAGGCAGACCTTGGTCCAGGCACAGGTCATCAAGATGAAATACAGGAAATCTCATATTTATGGACACATCTCATTTTCCTGGGTGTTTATGATCTTTTTTTCCTGCTTTCTGAGCTGATGAAGTGCTCCCATGAGCCATGTGGACACTACTAATTGCTGTAATTATTGTCCCTTAATTGCCACGATTATTTTTTCAGGAGTACTTTCTCACTCTAGCAAAGGAAGCAGGAAAGACCTTGCAGATGTGGAGAAGACTCCCAGCTTGCCAATATCACTCAGGATGTCTCCCCACCTCAGTGCCAGGAGCTGTGGTGGGGATGAGGATTGATTTGTGTGCCTGGAAATGGGCTCTTTTCAGCTCTGAAATTAATTAAAAAGAAATGTGTTCAATTGGAGAGGCAGTTGTTTGAGAAACCCGAAGTGGCTTTGTGGAAGTGTTTGTTTCAGTAATGGGCTCCATCCATAATAACAATAGTGGTAAAGAGGAGCTGGGAATTTTAAAAGGTGTTGCTGAGCAGCACCAGGGCTGCTTAATTTAATGCTGCCCAAGGATGGGAGATGGAGCTCACCCAGCCTGGGAGGATTGGTGGGAAGAGCCAGTGGAGACAGAAACAAAATTCAGGTACATGAATCATTGCTGGGTTTGTTTCTTACTGTTCCTTTCATTGCTCAGAAATATTTGCTGTTGCTCCTAAAATGGACTCACATGAAAACTTTCCTAATTGCTCTTCCTCACTTTCTCACTGGCAACGTTTGGTTCTTGCCTGTGACAACCACCTCGGAGTGCACAGGGAGGATGAGTGCTTTGTCCTCAAACGTGACAGGGAGGGACCATCACCCAAAGCAGGGACCACCACCCAAAGGAGGGACCATCACCCAAAGGAGGGATCCCCACCCAAAGGAGGGACCATCACCCAAAGGAGGGATCACCACCCAAAAAGGGATCACCACCCAAAGGAGGGATCACCACCCAAAGCAGGGATCACCACCCAAAGGAGGGATCACCCCCCAAAGGAGGGATCACCCCCCAAAGGAGGGATCACCACCCAGATGCTTTAGCAGGGTTTGTGCTCGCCGTTACCCGAGGCTGCTGGGATGCCATTCCCTGCAGGAAAACTCGCAGGAATATTTGTTTTCCCGTCTGTCTGCACCTTCCAGGGCAGGGAGAGGGCAGGGGCTGCAGGATGGGAGAGCCCTGCCTGCGCTGCCCACGGCCAGGGCTGGGCAGGAGGGCAGCAGCAGGAGGCAGGGATGTCCTTTGTGCTCTGCTGTTGCACTGCGTGCCCCGACAGCCAGGGAGATGTTTTCTGGGTAAGGAAAAGGGTTCCAGCCTCACCTTAGGACTTTTAAAGGAGAAACACTCGAAGTTTCTTTGCTCTCCTGGCAGTAATTGGGTCGATGCCAAGACAAAAACACTGATATGGGTTTCTTTACCTGCTCCTCAGAAATGTAGCTGTTCTCTGTTGGGCTGTTTGCCAAAAAACTCACTCAAATCGTTCATTACTGAAGGGAGAGCACGAGGCTTCTCAGTGCATTCCTGGGGTGTTGTAGCAGGTGTGTGGGACCTGTTTTATTGCCAAAAAACCCTCCTAAATCATCCGACGCTGAAGGAAAAGCATGAAGCTTCTCAGCACATTTTTGGGGTGTTGCAGCAGGTGTGTGGGACCTGTTTTATTGCCAAAAAACCCTCCTAAATCATCCGACGCTGAAGGAAAAGCATGAAGCTTCTCAGCACATTTTTGGGGTGTTGCAGCAGGTGTGTGGGACCTGTCCCTGCACCGTGCTCAACTTTGTTCTTTTGGTTTTGTATTATTTTCTTCATTAATTAAAACCCTTTTGCTTTTTCAAGACGCACTCCACCATGTGAGGTGCTGGACACCCTCAGAGGTACTGAACCCTGGCAGAGCTGAATTCATCTGGCTGGGCAAGAATTCCAACCCTGTGCCCCCGGGGCTGGGGGCACCTCCTCGGGGCTGGCAGCTCCTGAGGAAATGCAGAACTCCAGTTCCAGCCCCTGGAAAGCAGCAGGAGGAGCTGTTCCTGTTACCTTGGCAGGCTCTGATCTCCTTTAGTGCATTGGGTGAAATTTCCATGGAATCACAGCGTGGGTTTGGCTCCAAACGAGCTTAAAGGTCTGTTCAACCCCCTGCCAAGGGCAGGGACAGCTTCCCTTGGATATCTGGAGTTCTGGAATTTCCTACCAGATCTCCTTCCTGTTCAGAAGGGAAAGTGAGAAAGAGTCTGGAGGGGTTTTGCCCAGAGAAAAGAGCCAGGGAGAAACTCCAGATAACTTGAGCTGCAGACAGGGGAACCCATTCTCTGCAGCTCAGGGTGCTGGAGCTGTTGGTTCTGCAGTTGGAGATGGGGATGGGGCACAGAGAGGAGCTGAGCTAACTGAGGATTAAATCCTGACATCATCAATTTCTACATGAATAAAGCCCTGGACAGGTCCCAGGCTGCTGCTCATCCATCAGTTCCCAGCAGAGTTTTGCAGCTGAGTGCAGCCTTCAGGCAGCTCATTTTGGTCAGGTTGGGAGGGATTTGCAGTTTCTGTGGCCTGACCCTGCCCTGCCAGACGTGGTGGGTTGGAGAGGCTCTGCCAGAGCAGGGTGAGGTTTCCCCATTGCCAGGAAACCACATCCATAAAACTTCCTAGGAAATGGAGGGTAAAAATGCAGCAAACTGTGAACTTAATATTGCCCTGGCAGGAGCTCATTAATATCTCAATAGGTGCACTCCTGCATTATCCTAATTGCTCAAGGTCCTCAGGGAAATTGCCTTTGCAGTTCCCTGACTGCTCTCCCTGGCTGAGGTGGGATCAGGTGTACCACTTTCAGAATGTTTTACTGAGTGGCTGGGGAGGTGGGGCTGAGCTCAGCGCCCTTGGAGGCAGCACAGCAGCAGGAACTGTTTGTGTTTCAGGTGTCCTGGGGCAGAGCTCAGGGGTGGGCAGGCAGGCAGGCTTTGGCAGCCCCTGCAGCCTCAGGGAGGGTTGGTTTGAGCTCTGGCTCTGGGGTTTGTGTGTGTTCCAGGATGAGACACGTGGGCTTGGTGAGCAACTCAAACCTTCTGGCCTTTTTCTTGGCAGAAAGAGTCTGTTGAACAGGGAGAGAAGGAGGACATGGGGTCAGATAATAATACAGTGAATTAACAATAAAAACAGTGAGTTAATAATAATACAATGAGTTGATAATAAAACAGTGAGTTAGAAATGAAAAGCTGGAACAGCAGGTTTGTGTTTCAGCGGGGTTCTGCTCTGAAGTGAGCTGGTCCTGATGCCTTGGGAAGGCTGAGCTGAAACAGAGACTGGACAGAGCTAAAAAACAAAGTAGGTGTTTGTTGAAAGGCCTTTAGGGTACACCTTGGGCCTGACCTGCTCTTGGGAGATGTTTGGTGCTGGAAGGAGAGGCTGAGGAGCCTGGGTGCTCCCTGGGGTGTTTGTGCTGCTGCTCCCAAACAGGAGCTGCTCTGCAGGCAAGACAACAAGTGCAACCCAGAGACAGCTCTTCATTAGCAGGAGAAAATGAAATAAATGAAGAATAATGGTCAGCGTTAGAAATAAATTAACATTAATTAATCACTGACTAAGACAGTGTTCCCAGCATTAATCAATCCCCCTTGCTGTAGTCAGAACATCAGCCAGGCAGAGCATATGTGGAACTCCTGAGTGTGGAGTTTGCCAGGTCCTGCAGACACAGGGATGATGCTGTTTTACACCACAACCACACAAAGACTCCGACTTCAGAGGGCTGAAAATGACTCCTTTATTCTTGGGAATGTCTCCCCTTTTATACTATTCTACACAGACCAATTGGATTGGTGACACAAAGACAAACCTCTTCACTCACACTGGGCAGAGCAGAGGGACAGCAAGAAGAAGTCCCTCCTAGGGAAAATACGTGAACAAATTTGCCATTACCAAAACATGTCTCTTGTTTACAGAAAATTCCCTGGGAAAGGAATTTCAGAAACCAAAACATGTCGGGCACCAACCAGGGCTACACAGAGAATGGAGGAAAATCTGCTCCCCACGCCAGGGAAATGCTCCCTCAGTGCCAGTGAAATGTTCCCTCAGTGCCAGGGAAATGCTCCCTCAGTGCCAGGGAAATGCTCCCTCACCTCCATCTCCTGGGTGTCCCTCACTGAGCTCCAGCTCAGCCCCTGCTGTGCCAGGGCAGGGCCAGGAGCTCGGGGTCCCTCTGGGTCACAGCCCTTGTGCCCATGCTTTTGGAGCCTTTTGGAAAGCACACTGTGCTTCTCTGGGGCTGTCTGATGTGTCAGAACAGAAAATGGGGAAAAGGAGATGGCAGAGAAATGTTGCTGCTTTCAGCTCCAGTTCTGAACTGATGACAAAGAGCAGATTTTACCGAAATGAAAGAAAAATAAAACAGTGAAGAGACAGAAAATATTTACCTGGATAATCAAAAAACCCTCAACAGAGTAATGTGATTTAAAACCCTCTGGGTGTCCCTTGGCCCTGCTCACCCTCCTTGCACAGGGACACCACGGGCAGCACCCCTGGGGGCAGAGAGCAGGGACCCTGCCCAGCCTGCCCTGGTGTCCTGACCAGCTGGGGAATTCCTTTTTATTTTCCTGTGCACTCCAGTGCTGGCAGGAGCTGGAGGTGCCTGTGTGGAGCTCATGGTGGGCAGCAGTTTGATTTTAGCTGATGGGGTGCCCCTGGGTGCCCAGTTTGGCCACTGGGATGCTGCTGGCGTGCATGGGGAGCTGGGCAGGAGGGGAAGGTCCCCTTTGCTGGTGTCTGAAGGTGCTCTGGCACACTGGGCAGGGGAGTTCTGGTGGCTGCTGCCCCTGTCACCTCCCCTGAAGGACTTTCCTCCCTGTATTTAAACAAAACGGGAGGAAAATTCTACTTGCCATATAGATATAACTTGATGTTGCTTTTAGATCTCCTGTTAGAAACACTGGTAAAACCCCCAATATCTGCTTTTCGTACCTCAAGTGATTGAAGCAGCTAGCAGTAGTTAATATTTTATGAACAGTGGAAAAAGATTTAAAATCCCAAAAGTCTCCTTAGGAATATAAAGCAATGCAGCAAACCCTGTGGAAGCTCTGCTTGCTGTAAAAGTGCAGGGTGTGCTCCTTTTGATTTCAGTCGAAGAAGCAGTTGTTGGCCAGCTGGAACACCAAGAGCTGCCACAGATAAAAGGTGATATTTCAGCCTCACTGTTAGGAGAATTGCAGAGAGCAGCTCTTGGCTGTGGCAGTCCTGCTGTGTGTGGGGCTGGCTGTGTCACACTGGGGGACCCTCAGGTGTCCCCAGGGTCACCAGTGTCAGGAATATTAACACACAAACACCAGAGGTTTGTGTCCAAAACAGAGACAGAGGAGTCCTTTGACTTTACTGAATAAAGGGAGAGGCCATGGGGCATTTGGGGACAGAGATGTCCCTGCTCAGCAACCCTCACACTGTTCTTCCTCAGAAATAATAAAAACTAATCCTTTTCCTTGAGCCTGGAGGCTCCATCCCCCCCAGGCTGGGGAAGGGTGTCCCTGCTTTCAGCCAGGGCTGGCAGGTGTGGAGTTAACCCCACTTCACCTGGAGACCAAATCCTGTGACACCAGGACAGAGACCAGGGCAGGGAGTGATGAAAATGATTGGTGTGCTGTGTTTGACTGCCTTAAAGGGAGGAGTGAGGGATGTGCACGTCCAGGGTTGTCTCCAACTGACTCACAGTTTTTATTTGGGTAACTCGGAGCCGACGAAAGGATCGTTCCTTTGGCCTGGAGGTTGGAAAGGAACGTGCTGGAGAAATGCAGCTGCATTCAGCAAAGCCAAAGCTCAGCTGGAGCCTGGTGCTTTAGCTGCTGCTGCAACAAGTGCCACGAGTCTGTGAATGTGTGTATTTATCAGAAATTGTTTTTTTCTACAGATCCCACAAATCAGTTATGCCTCAACTGCCCCCGAGTTGAGCGATGACAGGCGCTATGATTTCTTCTCACGGGTGGTTCCTCCAGATTCCTTCCAAGCACAAGCAATGGTGGACATTGTGAAAGCTTTGGGATGGAATTATGTATCCACTTTGGCATCTGAAGGGAATTATGGAGAAAAAGGAGTCGAGTCCTTCATGCAAATTTCCAGAGAGGCAGGTAGGCCACGCCCGTCCTCCCCCCAGCGAGTGAATGAATGTCGTGTTGTGCCAAATGTCACCGCGTGTTCCTAGAGCTGATTTTTGATTCTAAAGCTGCTCCAGTTCTTTGCAATGCTCTGCAAGGCCTCCTGGGTGTTGTCATTCCTGAACTGCTCGTGGAGTTTCAGAGAGTGGGAGCCCTCAGTGGTTTTCAGTTATTTCTGGGGAAAGCAGAAACCCTGGAGTGGCACCGAGCTCCTCCTGCTGTGCTGGCTGAGGTTCCCTTGTGCTGGCACGGGGAGAAGCCACATTTGGAGAGGCTTTCCTGTCTCCACAGCCTGGAATTCTGCTGTGAGCTGCTCACAGGCACTGCCTGCTGTCACTGCTGGTGCTCAGCTCTCGGGTGCAGCCCGATCTGTGTTTGCTTTGGCATTTCTCTGCCCAGTTCAGTGCAGGCAATTCAGAACCTTTCCCCTGGAGCTCAGGGGTGGCTGCTGTGGGATGTGCAGCCTGCAGGCCCAGCGCTGTGGGTGAGACATGCCAGACCTTGGGTGTGAGTCCTTGGCAAGCTGATTTGCAATCCAGATCCATCAGGGTTTGGAAACTGAAGCGTGTGGAGCTGATCCCTGTGCTGGGAAGCGAAAAGCAGCAGCTGATGGAATTCACTGTTGGTTACAAATGCAATGGCTGTCTGCTGGAGGCTCTGGTGACAGAACCCATGGTCGTGGGGCAAGGCAAGCTCTGCTGTGCTCCCCAAATGGAGCTCTCAGGTGTCCCAGCCTGGGCCTGCCTGGCATTGCCTTAAATTAAAGCAGCACTGAACCCCTGGGCAGGGCAGGAGCTGCTCTGGAGGGGTTCCCATGGCCAGGGCTGGTCCCACAGCACGGGCTCTGTCTGCAGGGTCCCAAACTGTCCCAGGGGTGGTGGATCCCTCCTGGCAGGGAATAAGCAGGAAAGTCATGGCTTTAAAGACAGAGGCCTTGGAGAGGGGGAGCTGAGATTGTTTCCTTGTGTTGGTGTCACAGAAGGAACCCACATTTGCATAAGTTCTTCTGTTCCCACGAATGCATATTTATGTGGTATTAAAGCAAATGGGTTTGGATTTAATACAGCAGGAAGTGACAAATGCCAGCGCTCATTGGAATTTAAAATAGACTTTATTTGCAAATACCCACTGTTGCAAACTCACACCCGAAATGTGCTCCCTGTGTGAAGGACAGGCTCTGGCTGGGGAGCAGGATCCCGTTTTATGGACTTTGTGCAGAGTGACATTGATGCCATGAGCTGTTCATGCAGCCAGCACGGAACTGAACGTCCTGCAGCCAAAGCAAAACCCGAATCCAGAGCAGGGCCCGGCTGCAGCAGCTCCGAGTGCAGGGGGGGGGATGTAGGTCATGCCTGGGGATTAAGGCACTGACAGGGATAGTGCCTAAACTCCTTCCTCAGAGCCTGGGGCGGGACTAATCCGATCCCCAGGGCTGTGCTCGGCTCCTTGTGCCGCGCAGATAAAGCTCAGGTGAAGCCGTGACGGGATTTAACACCCGCCAACAAGTTCCCTGGAGCTTTCAAACCCTGGGCAAGAAGGGCAGGAAGATCCTGCTGTGGGGAGGTTCCACGGGGCACTGCTGGAGATGCAGGTCCTGCTCTGCCCCGGGGGCAGTGGAGGTCCCCTGGCTTTGGGCGCTGAGCTCATCTTCAGTGAGCTGAAACTCGTGGTGTTCACTGGGAGGAGCTCATTGCTCCTTGGAACTCCCTGGCAGGAACCTGGGGCTGGGAACGGGTCGGGCTCTGCTCAGGGAACAGGGATGGGATGAGAGGAAACGGCCTCGGGGGGAGGCTCAGGCTGGGCGTCAATGAAACCTCCTCACACAAAGTGTTGTCAGCCCTGGCAGGAGCTGCCCGGGGCAGAGGGGAGCCACCAGCCCTGGCAGGGCTCACAAAAGGGATGGAAATGTCACTTTAGAAGCAGAGCTGGGGGCACAGCCCCTGTCTGGCCCTCCCTGTGTGCCCCCCTGGAGCAGGCAGGTCTGCAGAGGCAGGCTGGAGGAATCCAGCCCAAGGCTGAGCCATCCCAGCAGGGAGCAGTGCTGCCAGTCCCACAGACCTGCCTGCAGGCTCACAGGCACCGCCCTGGCAGAGAGGAAGCTTTAGTCCCTGGGTACCAACACATCTCCTGCCTCTGGCCTGGAATCTGCAGCAAGTTAATCATCCCAAAGTCAGTGTTTTATCCAAACTTGTTTCTGATCAGCCGGGATCTGAGGAAATCTGAGGATCAGTGGAAAGTGCTTCCCCTGCTTAGTTTTCCAATACGCTTTGGCATATAAAGACTTTGCTTGATCCTCCGAGTTAATAATTCTTCACAAAGTGACTTTTATTATGAGCACTTCAAGCGAGTTTGAATATGTCATTGTGGCAGGAGATGAAGATTTGAAACGTGCTCTGCAGTCTGTGGGATTAATAAATTAGGGGAATGGTCTAATTATGGGAAATCTAAAGGACAATTTCAGATTATTAATGAAACTACTGAATACTTGAATTTCAAAGATTAATTCATCTTTGATTTTTTTTTAAAGATTAATCTGTACCAGAAGGTTAATTGCTATCTGTAAGAAATATATATATTGAAGTCGTTAGCAAAAGACCACTTGAATGCCTCCTAACAGATAAATGAAAGATCTGGAGTGCATTTATTAATGCTCTGCTCTCCCCAAATGGGCCATTTTCACAGCTGAGCTCTCTGCCTGGTGCTGCTGCTGGGGCTTTGATGCTCTCACTGTTGGGCTGCAGGATGGGGGTCCGTAGGATGTGTGACATCCCTGGGATGTGTGTCCTGGGAGGTGTGTCCTGGGATGTGTGTGTGTGCCCCTGGGGTGTGTGTGTGTGTCCCTGTGGTGTGTGACAGCACCCTCTCTGTGTGCTGCAGGGGACCTTGCACCCTCTCTGTGTGCTGCAGGGGACCTTGCACCCTCTCTGTGTGCTGCAGGGGACCTTGCACCCTCTCTGTGTGCTGCAGGGGACCTTGCACCCTCTCTGTGTGCTGCAGGGGACCTTGCACCCTCTCTGTGTGCTGCAGGGGACCTTGCACCCTCTCTGTGTGCTGCAGGGGACCTTGCACCCTCTCTGTGTGCTGCAGGGGACCTTGCACCCTCTCTGTGTGCTGCAGGGGACCTTGCACCCTCTCTGTGTGCTGCAGGGGACCTTGCACCCTCTCTGTGTGCTGCAGGGGACCTTGCACCCTCTCTGTGTGCTGCAGGGGACCTTGCACCCTCTCTGTGTGCTGCAGGGGACCTTGCACCCTCTCTGTGTGCTGCAGGGGACCTTGCACCCTCTCTGTGTGCTGCAGGGGACCTTGCACCCTCTCTGTGTGCTGCAGGGGACCTTGCACCCTCTCTGTGTGCTGCAGGGGACCTTGCACCCTCTCTGTGTGCTGCAGGGGACCTTGCACCCTCTCTGTGTGCTGCAGGGGACCTTGCACCCTCTCTGTGTGCTGCAGGGGACCTTGCACCCTCTCTGTGTGCTGCAGGGGACCTTGCACCCTCTGTGAGTGCTGCAGGGGACCTTGCACCCTCTGTGAGTGCTGCAGTCAGAGGCAAAGGGGGTCCCAGCCCTGTGCCAGGTTCTGGTTTTGCCCAGAGAAAAGAGCCAGGGAGAAACTCCAGATAACTTGAGCTGCAGACAGGGGAACCCATTCTCTGCAGCTCAGGGTGCTGGAGCTGTTGGTTCTGCAGTTGGAGATGGGGATGGGGCACAGAGAGGAGCTGAGCTAACTGAGGATTAAATCCTGACATCATCAATTTCTACATGAATAAAGCCCTGGACAGGTCCCAGGCTGCTGCTCATCCATCAGTTCCCAGCAGAGTTTTGCAGCTGAGTGCAGCCTTCAGGCAGCTCATCTTGGTCAGGTTGGGAGGGATTTGCAGTTTCTGTGGCCTGACCCTGCCCTGCCAGACGTGGTGGGTTGGAGAGGCTCTGCCAGAGCAGGGTGAGGTTTCCCCATTGCCAGGAAACCACATCAATAAAACTTGATAGGAAATGGAGGGTAAAAATGCAGCAAACTGTGAACTTACTATTGCCCTGGCAGGAGCTCATTAACACCTCCATAGGGGCACTCCTGCAGTGCTGTGGCTGCTAAAGCCACTGTCACCCCCAGGGCAGAACTGCAGATCCCTCCAAGCCCCTTTGCCGTGGAAAGCACAACGCCTGTGCCATCTCCTGCTCCCACTGCAGGCTCTGGGCAGGGCTCCCTGCCTGTGATTCCTGTCCCCACAGCCCACAGACATCCCCCAGGTGAGGTGGGGACATCTCTGTGCAGCGGGGCAGGAGCTGGGTCTGCTCACAAACAAACTCCCACCCCAGCTCCACCTTCACACGGCTCCCTGCCCATGGCAGGGGGAACCAGATGGTTTAAGGTCCCTTCCAACCCAAACCACTCAGATTTTCAATCCTCCCTGCCCTCAGGAGCAGAATTATTTTCCCAGCAGTGCTCCCGAGCAGCATTTCTCAATATAAGCTTGAATTTATCTTGTTTTTCCCTTTAGCTTTGTCTTTGCTACGAGCCCCCTCTGTACTCAGGCAGGCACAAACGTGTGTGAAACACGTTGTCCTCGTGTTTATCCAGTGAAACTGGGCCAGGGGGGGTTTAGGTTGGATTTTGGGAAAGATTCTTCCCCCAGAAGGAAGTGCTGGGTGCCCTGGGGCTCTGGGCACCAGCACATGCTGCTGCTCCCCCTGCCCTGGCTGCCCAGGGCAAACAGAAAGCTGAGATGTTTCAGAGTGTCTCACAGTGGCAGATTGGTCCTGGAGCCTGAACAGGGCTCTCAGTCTGGGAGGGGCAATCTCAGGCTGTGAGCACAGAAATTCTCTTTAAACATTGATTAAAAACACACTGTGATTGAATTCCTGGGTGTATTTTGTTTCTCCCCTTAATTCACTAATCCACAATGTCCAATTAACCCTTTCATTTTCCCTCAGTTTATCTCCTGTCTGTATTCTGTTCCTTTTCCAGCCTAATACCTTTTCCTGAGATGGCTTGGTTCTCTTTCCCTTCTCTTCTCTTGGTTCTCTTTCCCTTCTCTTGGTTCTCTTTCCCTTCTCTGTCCTCACAAGTGTCCCCTGGGCTGTCCTTTGGTCCCACCCCTGTTCTGTCCTTTGGTCCCACCCCTGTCCTG
>VXBB01004019.1:95798-105813 GCA_013399915.1 Illadopsis cleaveri
CTGCTGAGGGGCACCTGCAGTGCTGGGCCCTCTCCTGCAAGGAGAACCTCGAGGGGCTGGAGAAGGGAAGGGGCTGGGGAAGGAAGGGCTGGAGGGTCAGTGCTGAGAGCAGTGACCAGGGCTGGACACTCAGTGGGGCTGGACCCTGCTCAGCTGGACCCTGGGGGACAGGATGGGGACAAGAGGGGGACAGGAGGGGCCTCTCCCCTCTGCTGCAGGGAGGGAAGAGCTGAAGGGATGCCCTGCCCATCCCTGCCCTGCCCTGCCATGGGTTGGGAGCTGGGTTTGATTTGGGTCTAAAACAAGAAAACAGAGAGGAAATTGGGAGAGAGGAGAGAGNTCTGCTCCCTGCAGGGATTTGTTTGGCACAAGACAGAGCTGGGGGCGGTTTTGCCTCCACCACCTCAGTGCTGCCACGAGGCTTCCCCAGCAGTCCCTGCAGGCAGGGAAATGAAAAGGAAAATTTCCGTGTGAGGTGAAGCTCCGTGTCTGGGCCAGGCATGGAGCAGCTGTGCAGCCTCTCTGGCACTCTGGCTTATCATCACTCTTATCTCTTGGAGGGATTTCAGTTGATATTTTGCAGGAGACTCTGCCGAGGGTGTGTTATTGACACATTCTTAGCTTAAAACCATTATCATGGTAAATCCCTGGATTTAGAAACTAATTACAAGACATTAATAGCCGGGCCCAAGAGCTAAGTCATGCAAATATTGCTGTCTGCAGAGCAGAATGCACACAAATGTTTGAAGTGCTGAGTTAGGAGCTGCAGTGTGGAGGTGGCAATAAATAAATCTGAGCCCAGTCCTCGCCGCTGGGATCTGCGTGTCCATGAAATTAATGGCACAGTCTTTGTGGAAGTGGTGTCAGGGAACGTGGCTATTTTCTTCCCTGAGTAGGTTAATTAGCGCTAATGTAATTATTTTTGTACTGATTCTTATTTTAATCAAACATTGCACGAAACAATTAAGTTCAGAACAAATGGCTTATTATGGAAATGTTTGTGGCGGAGGGAGGCAAAGCAGCAACGTTTGAATTATACACAGATATTGAGTTACTTTATTCATTAAAATGAACAATTACATTAGGCCTGATGAGACAGACTAAGCATTTCTTGTTAATGTTTGTTCTCTGGTGAACATAATGGGAATATATATTGTGAGTAGATCCAATCCCTCTTGCTGGAGGCATCCAGGACCTGGGGATGTGTGGGAGCAGGGAGAACATCCTTCCCAAATCTGCCAGGACTGCAGTGCAGGGGGCTCCTGGTGTCCCTGGGCACAGGGTGAAGTTCAAGGTGTGACATTGCTGGCTCCATTTGGGGACAATGTCTGTCTGCCTGTGGCAGTGCTGTTGGTTTGGGGAGAAGAAATTCCCTTACCCCTGGACTGAAATGGAAGGTTCCACATAAAACCCCAAGTTTTTCTGTTAATTGCAAGAGCACTGTCTCACAATGTATGGAAGTTTTTGCTGCCTGCTTTGCAGACTGTGCCAGGCATTGTCAGCTACTCCCTGGAGGTATCTAAAAGATGTGTAGATGTGGAACACATTTTCTTTCCAAAATGTCCTTTTCTGAGTGGGGAAAGTGTCTGTAGTTTGACTCAGGTTCTCACCCCCTGCTGCAGGTGTTGGTGCCCAGCATTCCCTCACAGGCACTTTGCATCTGAATTCTCTCCAGAAACAGCAGCAATCTCTCCAATCTGGTGACAGAGCTGTTGTGGTGTCACCCCAGGAGAGCAGGGAAAGGACTTTCCTCAGTTCTGCTGATCTGCTCTTTATCTCCTTCCACAGAGTGTCTGTGCAGGGTAAAGCACCTTTAGGCTGTCCCAGGTACCAGCAGTGCCATGGAATGTGTTTGAGAATATGGAAATGCATCCTTTTGCAGCCATAAGGGAAGCAGGGCTATGATAACACTTTCATCAGCCTGTGGTGATGAGGATATTCACTTGTATGAAAATGGGTGGAAATCATTTCACTGCTGCAGACTGGGTCAAAATCCACGTGGTTGGGTTGATCTCACTTTGTATTTGGTGCTTGCTGCTAAAAGGCATCGGGGTGGCTGTGGGCAGTGATCAGGGTGGGAAATGCAGGCTCTGGGCTGGCTGGAGCCCTTGCTCTCAGGTGTAAAACTCAGGTCAGTCTCATCTGCCCTGCCTCACTCTGCCTTGGGAAATGGGCACAAGGCAGGGACTGAGAGGAGTAAAAGGAGCAGCAGTGTCACAGCCAGCTGCTTTCCTGAGGAATTGCTGTGACATTTCCCATGTTTCCAGGTCAGCAGTGCCAGCCCTGGCTGCCCTCAGTGCCCCCCATGCAGGGGGGACTCAGGGGACACTGGGGTCACTCAGCCCCTCCTCATCCTCCCAGCCCTGGAACTCAGCTCCTTGTGAGCCCTGGCTCACAGCAGGGCTGGAGCAGGGCATGGAAATAGATTTCCTGGCTCCTTGCACTGCCAGTGAGACCAAAGCACATTAATCAGTGCAATTTAATGAGTCTTTGTATTTCCCTTTATCATCAGCACTCCTTTGCCTCCTGCGAGCTGCACACCTTCAGCTCAGCAGAGTGGGAGAAAGGAGTTCAGGGATCTTTTCTCTTCCCCAGAATGCTGAAGGTTAATGAAGTTTCCCAGGCAGTGGCAGACCTCTAGAACATCTCTTATTGAGGGATTATTTTTACAGCATTCACAGGAAGACTCTTGGTGCTCCAGTGTGTGAGCAGAGTGTGACTTCAGGGCTTGGTGTTTTCACAGAAAATACAGAATCTGTTTTGATTTAAATTAGGAAAGTGCAACTTAATCCTTCAATTTAAGACTTGCCCATCCAAGTCTTGGTGTCTATATGAATAATTAGGGCAGCTGATTCAAGAAACTTCGTCTGAGAATTTTGACTTGTAGGCAAAATCACGGAGCTTGTCAGCATTTAAGTGACCTGAAGAAAAATAGCTGAAGTTTTGTTTTTAATAACACTTACTCCCATCTATCCCAGGGGTCAGGTTTTCTGTTTGGAACAGACACACAGAGCAGCTGCTGGGCTGGTAACTGGTGCTGGGAATGCCAGGGCCTTCCCAGGCTTCCAGCCTGGCCTATTCACTGGGGCTCCAGTGCTGAACCTCCCTGGTTCCTGATACTGGTGAGTGGCTGTAGTCAGGCACGGTTTGAAATGATTTGTGAGTCTCATTTTTCACAGTACTCGAGCCTTTGTCACATACCTCGGAGTTCAGGATTCTCCAGACTGCAGAGTAAGTGAGACTTTCCATGTATTTAATATAATCATTTATCATTTGCATTCCCAGAAGCACATGTGGTATTTCAAAAGCTGAATGTGACTTTGAAATGAAATATTATCTAATTATTGCAGTTTTCAGTGATGACCATTTTCTTTGTCCTTCATATTTCTCACCTGGTTTGTGTAGCAGACCTTCCCCCATTCCCACTGATCCCATGCCCTATAGAAAACACATTTCCACCTCATTTCAAATCTTCCCCTGGTCAGTAGCCGTTCTGGGAAGGGAAATCTCTGTTCTGTCTCGGTAAGAAGCTCCGAGGTTTGTGGAAGGCAGCCTTGCAAATCCAAGTCCTGCCTTCCTTCAAGGTTTGTAATGTTCTTACCAACTCTCATGAAAAAAGGGTTTTCACTCTCATGGTTTATCTGGCGTTGTGTGTCATTATTCCATCAGACTTTAAAACAAGTAGAAATGAGAAATAGAGCAGTGAACACAGTCAGGGACTCACAGAGCCCCACCAGAGGCACCAGGCTGTGGTTCCCGGGCTCTGCCACATGGGAAGTTTATCCAGTTGGGTTTTGTGTGCTGGGGCTCTCCTGGGTCCCCTCCCCTCATTCTCAGCTCATGTCTGTGGCTGCCAGCCCTAACCTGAGCCTGGTTGTGTTGCTGTCCCACAGACTGAGGAGATGCAGTGGGACAGGGGCGTGTGCTCCGTGCTCCCCTCGGTGTGCAGGCAGCCCTAACCCAGCCCTAACCTGAGCCTGTCTGTGTCCCTGTCCCCCCCAGATTGAGGAGATGCAGTGGGGAGGAGGGCTGTGTGCTGTGCCCCCCTCGGTGTGCAGGCAGCCCTGACCCAGCCNCCCTAAGCCAGCCCTAAGCCAGCCCTAAGCCAGCCCTAACCTGAACCTGTCTGTGTTGTCCCCCAGATCGAGGAGATGCAGTGGGGAGGAGGGCTGCATGCCGTGCCCCCCTCGGTGTGCAGCCAGCCCTAAACCAGCCCTAAGCCAGCCCAAACCTGAACCTGTTTGTGTTGTCCCCCAGATCGAGGAGATGCAGTGGGGAGGAGGGCTGCATGCCGTGCCCCCCTCGGTGGGCAGCCAGCCCTAAACCAGCCCTAAGCCAGCCCGAACCTGAACCTGTTTGTGTTGTCTCCCAGATCGAGGAGATGCAGTGGGGAGGCGGGGTACGTGCTGTGCCCCCCTCGGTGTGCAGCCAGCCCTAAACCAGCCCTAAGCCAGCCCGAACCTGAACCTGTTTGTGTTGTCTCCCAGATCGAGGAGATGCAGTGGGGAGGCGGGGTACGTGCTGTGCCCCCCTCGGTGTGCAGCCAGCCGTGCCGGCCGGGCGAGAGGAAGAAGATGGTGAAGGGGATGCCGTGCTGCTGGCACTGCGAGCTGTGCGACGGGTACCAGTACCAGGCCGACGAGGTCACCTGCCTGCTGTGCTCCTACAACGAGCGGCCCAACGAGAACCGCACCGGCTGCCGCTCCATCCCCATCATCAAGCTGGAGTGGCACTCGCCCTGGGCCGTCATCCCCGTCTTCCTGGCCATGCTGGGCATCGTGGCCACCATCTTCGTCGTGGCCACCTTCATCCGCTACAACGACACGCCCATCGTGCGCGCCTCGGGCCGCGAGCTCAGCTACGTGCTGCTGACGGGCATCTTCCTGTGCTACATCATCACCTTCCTGATGATCGCCAAGCCCGACGTGGCCGTCTGCTCCTTCCGCAGGGTCTTCCTGGGGCTGGGCATGTGCATCAGCTACGCGGCGCTGCTGACCAAGACCAACCGCATCTACCGCATCTTCGAGCAGGGCAAGAAGTCGGTGACGGCGCCGCGGCTGATCAGCCCCACCTCGCAGCTGGCCATCGCCTCCAGCCTCATCTCTGTCCAGCTGCTGGGTGTCTTCGTCTGGTTCGCCGTCGACCCGCCCAACATCATCGTGGATTACGATGAGCAGAAGACTATGAACCCCGAGCAGGCCAGAGGGGTGCTCAAATGTGACATCACGGATCTACAGATCATTTGCTCCCTGGGTTATAGCATTCTGCTCATGGTGACGTGCACTGTGTATGCCATCAAGACTCGGGGGGTCCCGGAGAATTTTAATGAAGCCAAACCCATTGGATTCACTATGTACACTACCTGTATAGTATGGCTTGCCTTCATTCCAATATTTTTTGGCACTGCCCAGTCAGCAGAAAAGGTAGGTGAGAGTGCACAGGTGTGTCAGGATTCTCTGTGGTTGTGACCACGCGCTGGTGCTCGGCTGTCCGTGGATTTCCAGCTGGGCTCTGCAGTCAGCTCATTCCTGCCTCACGGGCAATCCCTGGCGCTGTTTGCCTTCCCCGTTTAGCTCGTGGGCCATTCGTTTGACAAACTGGCAAATGATCGATAGCAATCACATTAGCCATTAGTTTTATTGTTGCATCTATTTCAATTGTTTCTCTGCAGTAGGAGAAGTGGGAATTAGCTGTCACATTATCCACAAAGAGGCATCTCCTAACTAAAGCATTTTGAATATAAGGTGTAAGCAAGAAAACTGTCATAAAATACCCAGGTGGGCCATGAGCTCCTGGAGCTGAGTTAAACCTGGGCTCTGGGAGCCTTGGGCTCCTGTGCAGGCCATGTGGGACAGCAGAAGGGATGGTGATGATGAACTTGATGTCCCCCAGGGCACAGAGGGTGGTACAGGGCAGGGGTAGCAGCCCATCACTGTGCTATGCCTCAGCCTGGGGACAATGGGGACACTGGGGACATTGGGGACACTGGGGACAGAGACAGCAGTGGCTGCTCGGTGCTGCTGGGGCTCATCCCCATTCCTTGAGCTGGAAGCTGCTCTGTCCTGTCCAGCAACGCCCCCAGTGTGACCCTGCTGTGTGTGGAGGGCCCCAGGCCCTGTCCCTGTGTCCCTGCACCTCTGTGGGGCCAGTGCTCAGTGCCAAAGCCCAGTGCTGGCCCTGCTCCTGGGGCTGTCCCCTCCTGCCCTGCCCTGCAGGAGCTTTGCTGCTTCTCCTCCTTTCCTCTTGGGGTAGCTGGGTGGGGGTGCAGGGATTGTGCTTTTTGGTGCTTGCTACTGATTTCCTGTCAGATATTTCCTCTGGAAAATATTGTGCCTTAGCTCAGCCACGCACGTCTGTGCTGGAATGGAAATTGCACCTGCTGAAAAATCTCATGCAGCACGATCTTTTAAACTGAGGAATGGGGTTATATATAACACTGTGGGTTTCAGTCTATGGATTTATTTTATTTTATCGATAAATACAAGCATAATGTTGTTCGGTGGAAGGCATATTGAAAACACCTGCCTTGTTCAGGGCAGAGAATAACACCTCCAACAACAGGAAAAAAAAAAACAAACCCTAGCAATGTGCTGCAGGTAATTCATAAAAGGTGAATAATTCAAGCAGGAGCTGTTGCAGCAGATGGAGGGAGGCCAGAAATCTGAGTTTGTCCAGGATGGAGATGAACCATGAGGCACATGGGAGGTGGCACGTGATAAAAGGAGATTTCAGACCTTTTTACAGCTGGAATCCACTCAGCCTGTTTCTGTTTCTTTGTCCCCCATCAGAAATGGAGAGAACATGTGGCTGGTTGTGATTTGTGGGTCAGGTGTGATTTATGGGCTTTGTTTGGTGNTCATCAGAAATGGAGAGAACACGTGGCTGGTTGTGATTTGGGGGTCAGTTGTGATTTGTGGGTCAGTTGTGATTTATGGGCTTTGTTTGGTGGGGTAGCAGATGGATCCCAAGGATGGGGAATGTGCTCATCCTTCCCACATTCCAGCACTCCTGGAGTTTCCATGGCTGGGACACAGAGCTCTCAGAGCTCCTGCTCCGTGCCTGGGCTCTGTGCAGCTCTGTGGGGCTGTGATTTCCTGTATTGAATATATGTCCTAGAAGTGCTGTGTAGCCCTGGAGGAGCAGGGCAGTTCTGGGGACAGGGATGGTGCTGTCTCTGCTCAGAAGGATTCTGCACTAATGTGCATTTCACAGAAAGCCATTATGGCTTTTAGATGAAGGAGGGGAGATTTAGACTGGATATATGGAAGGAATTCCACCCTGGGAGGGTGGGGAGGCCCTGGCATGGGGTGCCCAGAGAGGCTGAATATTCCCTTAAAATCTCATTTTCTCAGATGATCTCACTGGGCTGATATAGGGAGAGAGGGATGTCATTGTTGTATTTTCATGTTTCACAGAGGTGCTGCTGCCTCAGAGCCCTGATTGCTTTTATTTAGTAATTGTGCTAAGATTAAAATAATACATTGCAGGATGTGTTTACAAGCCAGTGAGAACTGTCAGCGTGCTCCTGGAATATATCCTGCCAGTGGGATTCTTTTCTTGAATGATCTTCAGGGCTTTTTTCAGGTTAAAAAAGTTCTAATTGTGCCTCTGAGTGAGGGGTGGCTGTTATTCAGCCAGTGTGGTTTTCCTGCTTGGGAGTTTTATCCTTCCTGCCGTGATGAGAAACAGGGAAAAGTTGAAATGGGGAAAAGAGTTGTGACCTTCCATCAGCTTATCTTTGCATGAACTTTCAGTTGTAAACTGGGGTTGGGGCTTTTGGGGGGAGTTCTGTAGGTTTTGTAATGAAATTTGAAGTCCCTAATCCCATCAGCTCTTCCACCTTCCTTCTTGTTTCTCTTTTTTTTTTTCAGTGCCCCTTTTATCCAAATCAATAAGCAGGGCAAGTCAGGCATATTTGGCAGCAACACTTTTACTCATTGTGTTGAGTGTTCCATAAATACTGTAATTTGAAGGCACATGCAAAACGGGTCCTTGTTCAGATTAAATAATGTCACATTAGCATGGAAGCACTTCAGTCTCTGTTCTATTTTTTGGTGGAACTGAGTTACCCTTCAATTCTCTGTAACACAAATACCAATTAGCCAGGTAGGACACACTTTTATTTTCTCCCTTGGGAAGGCTTGGGCTGACAGTTGCTATAGCAACTCTACATATGTGGATTTGGGAGTTATGAGGAATTTAACGCAGCGTTTGTTGGAGTTTTGCACTGCTGGATTGTGGAGGAAACCAGGCTTGGAGGCTCCCAGGGAATGGGACTGGGTGTGCCACGATTTGGGGCTCCCACATGGACTGTGTGGGTGGCAGCTCCTGTTTAAAGGAGGATTCTGATAACTGGAATTTCTCACTGATGCACTTTCACTTCACCCATCACTTCATTATCTGCATGTTCAGGTGCTGAAGTTCCTAATTTTACCCAGCCTCGGTTGTAGCCCTGAGAGCCCCCTGGAATTTAAGGATCTGACATGAGAGTTGTCCTGAGTCAGGCCTGAACTGAAGAGCAGCTTCAGCTCACTGCACTCAGACCCTCCAGGCTGGAGCCACGAGCTCTGGAGATCCCCCAAGCACAGGGTATTCAAGAAAAACCACTTTTGTGGATTTCTGCATTTCAATTGAGGAGAAATTAGGTGTTCTTTGAAATCTAGAAGTGAAATAATCAGTAGAAGTTTTGGAAGGCTGATAACCTTCACTACAAAAGTGATCCTGGCCTAGGTTTTTATTAGGTTATTTATTTGGTTTATTATTCATTTAACAACATTGCTGAAGAGTGTATAAAAACCCTTGTGAAAACCTTTGGGTGTCTATAGAGTTTCAATTCTAATTTCTGTAGAACAAAAGTTTTAAGGACAGCTTCAGGGTGAAGTTCCCAGTCAGATTTCCTTTATTCCCTTCTGCATTCATTTGGCCTCCCCACGGGAAAGGGAGGCTGTGACCAGTCCCACCCCAGCCAAATTAAAATGCTTTTAAGGTGTCACTGCTGCTGATGGTTTGACCCTAAAGAGGAGCTCAGGATTTCCATCTGCAGTGCTGCAGGAATCCCAGGTCCTGGAGCTGTTATCTCTGGCCTGTTTTCCTGTCCCTGGTGCTCTGGGGGAGCTTTGTGCCCTGAGCAGCCACCCACAGACCCAGCACCCCCTGCCTGGAGCTGGGTTATGGCCCCCGAGGCTCCTGCAGGACAGAACATCCCAGGAAATGCGGGATATTCCTGACTGGAATGTTCACTGAGCCCCTCAGGGCTCACCAGGAGCTCTGCCACAGCTCCCTCTGCCACAGAGGCTGGAAAAGGGAAGGGAAAACAGCGAGGAAAACGTGGTGCCTGAACTTGGGCAGGCTCAGCTGGGATTTGTGGGTGTCCCACGCCCTCACACTCGGGTGCAGCAGAGACAAGGGGGGATTTGTCCTGGAGTTTGGCATGACAGGGACGGCTTGGGATGGAGCCTCTGCTCAAGGTGGTGGTGTGAAAAAACAAAGCCCTTTTAGTAACAAATCCATTCCCCACCGTGCTGTGCTGTGTTCCCCAGTCAGGGCTTTCCTGGGAAAGGGATTCCTTGCCCGGGGGAATCCCACCCAAGCACTGCCCGGTTCAGCAGGGCAGTGGGGGCTGCAGGAGCACTGACAGCGCAGCTCCTGCCGTGCCCATAGTCAAGGCAGGCGTNGCAGTGCCACCAGCAGAGCCAGGTAGGGCTGTGCAGGGAGAGGGCAGGGCTGTGATAATTAACAACCCGTTAATTGGTGAAATGTTCGGGTGTTGGAGCAGGTATCCTTGTCACGGAGCAGCAGTACCACACTGGAGCGTGTGTGCTGTCTCTCGGGGGAGATGGGCTCAGGGAAGCAGAAGTGACTCCATTGCTGTCCCCACAGTGCTGTTTGTCACCCAGGGACCCTTTGAAGCCTCTGAGTGGCTGCTTTGATGTCTGATGTTGGCAGTGAGGGATCTCTTTGCTGTGATAATTCCAACCTTTTCCATTCCCAGCTGTGCTGAGGAGACAGGGAAAAA
>VXBB01004020.1:636-21729 GCA_013399915.1 Illadopsis cleaveri
TACGGAGCTACTCCGGCGCCTTTTCCCCGTCCTCGCCCGCCCGCCCGCACTACAGCAGAGCCGAAATAAAGGGGATGGCGGGGCTCACGCCCCGAGGGCAAAAAGCCTCTCAATTCCTCCCGAAATCCTCAAGCGTCCAAGCGTGAAAAGGCAGTATTTTAAAACCATGTTAAACTCTCTTGCCGTCTTAAAAACATGAATGATACTTTGAGCTCCTTGATTACTTGAAGGATCGTGAATAAGGGCAGGCAGACAGGACAAGAGACAGACACTCAGACCTAGGGCTTACTCGGACTTTGTGGACAAGCGCTGCCTGGTTTGGTAACGAGGAGTATAGTCCAGAGATCCTTCTTCTAGCGTCAATGCCTTCTGTGACTGAGCTAAAGCACATCCCCCCGTTCGTTTGGGGTTTGGTTTGGGTTTTTGTGATGTCCAAGACAGCAATTTCCTATCTTTTCAAGTACCCTGGCCAACAACAGAGGTTTGGAGAGATTTCATGCAGCAGTAATAAATAAACATGTATTTCCTATGGATCCAAGATGATTACCACCACTCCAAAATTTAGCCTTAGAAGTCATGGTATATAATTTCTACAGCATTTACTTCAAAGTACTGTTTTAATTAGGGTACCAAAACTTTATCAAAAAATGGGTAGCATGTATGCAATCCACAGGGATAGATCTTCACACCTATGGTTCCACACTATCATAATGAATATTACTATACTGTGAAGGTTCCCCAACTGTGAGCTCTTGGAATACTCATACACAGTAAACAAAGACAGCATGCAAAGGAGCAAAAGATACAGGCAAAACAACACAGAGTGTGTGCTCTGTATGCAGATGGAGGAAGTAAACCCTTAAATGTTCAGGAGAGAAAAAAAAAACAAACAAGGAAGGCACATGATGTAAAGTGCATATGAAAGCATACCAGTACACAGAACCTTTGGTTCTTGAACCCATTCTCTCCTGGTGATCTAGGAGATCCTGATGACTGGTAACTTCATCATTTACCACAGTGGATAAATAAATAAATTTTGAATAACCAATGTCACTCTAATTAAAGGCTACAGTGAGGGTGATTGTGTACCACCAGAACTGATGTGTGATGGGCAAAACCAACTCTGGAGCAAATGAAAGCCTGGCTCTGAAGCACTAGTGGGGTGGGATGGGATCTCCCCAGTCAGCTGAGGTCAGCAGCGACTGGGGAAGGGGCAGTCACTTCCAGGATGACACCCATCACTGCCCATGCACATCCTACTTCATCTTCAATGCAAACTGAAAACGAAAAGGAACTAAAACTTAACCCAAGGGTGCCCCAGCACCCAAGGGCTGTGGGCAGAGTTGGAAGAGCTGTCCCTACATCAGACAGCACTAGTAACCCCAAGAGCCTGCTGTGGGGCCAGGACTACCTGGCCCTCCCTATCACCAGCAGGGAGGATGCCTCCCTGGCAATTTATTGCTGCTAACTGGTTAAAAGGTGTGGCTTAGTTGGAAGTCTAGCTGCAAAATAATGCAATCACCCTGTACACAGCTTCCCCAAAAGTTGTTGCTATGTTTTGCAACATACAGAGATTTAACAGGAACATACTGTACCTCAAATTGTCTCTTTAGCCTGAACTTTGAATACCAAAACCACTGAGGTTTTCCCCTTCCCGACACTGCAGATCACAAAACTGCAAATCACGCCCTTTCAAAGCCATTCCTTCTTCTAGATTTGTGGATCAACAGAAATAAAAAAATCCAAATGAACTCGGTTTTGAACACACATAAATAGGCACATCCATCCTGAGCGAAAAAGAACCTCTTGTAATATAATAGCAACCATCAAACATTACAGATTTAACTTTGCTCCAGAATGACTGGATAGTTCTTAGCTGAAAAAATTAGAAATTAGAAGCTCTTACTTGAGCCAGGCAAAGTATTAGAGTACTTCAATCTATTACCAGATTAAGTCAGAATGAATAGTTTGTCTAAATACTAAAAGAACCTTTAAGGTCACTTCTCCAAATCTATGAAATAAATTTGTATGCAGTCATATACATACATTTATGCTTTCATATTTATTCAAGTGTAATGCTGAAACTTTCAGTCCTCTATAACTGATTTTTAAATAAAAAAATGTATTAGGCACTTTTAAAATGAATTTATTTCACAAGTCTCATTTATACATTAGCCATAAGTTCTTTTAGTAAAAAGTATTTAGGAATGAAAGTTTGTTTTTTTAAAAAAAAACATTTAAAATACAACTTTTTTAATAAAATCCAACAGGTTTTAAACATACCTTTTACATTCTCATTAAGTTTTTTTCCATAAGGCACATGTATAGACATTTCAAAGGAGCAGTTAGTTACAACCTTCCAAATCTTTACAATGTTTATAAAACTCTGTCTTTGGAAAAGCATACAATGGATAATATACAAACATAAATGGCACAATGCAAGTTTTAGGCAGAACTGTAAATGAAATCTTTTATGCATACTACCCAGACCTTAGTGACTTGCCTCCACTGGGGAATAAACTGTTACTGGATACGAATAGTGTTAAAACTACTCTGCATGAAGTATTTAAATGTACTTTCTTGTAAAAAAAAAAAAGCCTGGAAGTTCCAGGGTAAACACAAATAATTCTCCATATTTACTTTAAAAACTGTTTCTAGTAAAAATTATTTAATCTCCCAAGTGCAAAAGGCAAGGAAAATACTAAGTTGCTACTGGGTATTTCAGAAGTGGAAAAGCAGAGTTTTTTGAGCAAAATTTACAGAGGAAAAATGTTGCCTTTTAAAGCAGACAGTGGTTCCTGGTTTTAATTTACCCTAGACAGGATGAGAAGCATTTAATCACAGCATCCCTTTAAAAAAGAAAAAAAAAAACACAAGGTTAGTTATTTGTTATTTTGTTTACATACACCTAAACCATTACCACTTTCCAATTACAAATAAGGCAGTAACTAAAGACAGATATCAATAGTTGATCAAATGGAGGATCTGTGTGTGAGTGCCTCCACCAAACCAGCTGAAGCCTAGGCTCAAGCTGTGTGGGTACCAAGGGTTTTTCCATGCTGTTTGCACTGCAGGCCATGCTGAAATGCAGACCTAGCATTAAGGAAATGCTCTGCAGCACCCTGGGAGGCTGAGCAATGGGCACAGCCCCATTTGGAAAGGCTGCCCAGTGAGGGCTCAGCTGAGGAGTGCCCGATCCCCAGCAAGGCACAGCTGCCAGGGCCCCAAGCCACACTGGAGCTGCACCATTACAGGGCAGGAAATAAAGCACAGGCTGAAGGGTTTGAAGAGTCCACTGGATGGAGAGAGCTGGTTCAGCCTTAAGGTTTAGAAGATCTGGAGGGTTCCATTTATTCAATCAACAATAAAATGTTTTCTGACTGTTACACTCAGATCACTTGCTTTAGTCTCCTTTATTTCTCCTTTTCCCAGAAAAGTAACAACTTACTAAAGAGTGAAATTTGCATTCTGCTGCTAGTCAGTTTCAAAAACAAAGAAACATACTATCATCACTCCCTAAAGTCGCTTAGCTGTATGGATTTTTGTTTTGATTTGGGTCTAGTTTGGTGGGACTTTTTGTTGTCATGCCAACAGGAGAGCTACCATTAATTTAGGAAAAAACAAACAGAAACAAACAACCTCCACCCCAACAAACCCATGAACAACTAAAATGTCCTGAAGAGCAAACCACGAATAGAGTTAAACCAAGGAATGATAATTTCATGAAATCAAGAGAAATGCATACTTTAAACAAATGACAAAATACTATTTTCTGGCACTTAGCATGGTTTAGATCATTGTTCCCATAAGAAAGGCAGTCTATATAACAAGGCAAGGAAATAAATTTAGGAAAACATTTATGATACCACTCCACATAAGTAAATAACTCAGTAATCCCTAAAGAAATCACAGTGTTACTAAAGCAGTCTGTATAAAATTCAGTTTTTTGGCTCACAAAATCTAATAGATATATAAACCCAAAAAAATTAACTGATGCATACAACCTAATGTTTTTCTGCCCAGAACATCTAAGTACTGTTGGTAGGGAAGAAAAAGTCAGAGAGATCAGAAGTTCAACTTGCTTTCTCTCCAGAGAAAGCCATTAAAAAAAAAAAAAAAAAAAAAAAGGGGAAAATAAGAAGTAGNAAAAACAAAAAAAAAAAAAAAAAAAAAAAAAAAGGGGAATGAACCTGCTGAGACTGTCTCATGGCCACTGGAACTATAAGAATTCAGAATTCTACATTATAGACTGGGTTAGCCTGAGTTGTCAGAAATAGTAAAATGACAGTTTGAAGCCCAAGTTGAGTTATTTTATTCACTGTAATTATCAATGACTATCTTAAAAAAATCCTTCCTAGATGAAATCTGAAGCTTTAAAAAAACAGTACCGATTTTTTGGGAATGCTACAGGAAACTATCAGATGAAAGGGATGGACAATGCTTTGTATTCTTTTTCCCCACACCTCTACTACAGCAAACCTGATTAAATGATATGGAAGTGCTTAATTTTTTAAAGGAACCCCACTGTCGGGAAGACCAAAATGCATTTTACATGAATCATACAAAAACCAGATTTTTACATTTGATTGTTTGCATGTGTTTTCACTATGTGTTTTGTCTGCTTTCATTCCCTTATTGTACACACAAGAATGAAAGAAAAGAGAGAAGCTTGCCAGAATGAAAATAAAGATAAAGCGTTGCCTTTGCACCTCCTAAAAATGATGGAGGAATTCAGAAATAGAAACAGAAACTGCCACTATGTTTTTTGTTTGCTTTTAACTAGGACCTCAGATCCACAATTTACCTTTAATTTTAGTACCAGAAAAGTCACTATTGCATCACTGTACTGTTAAATCATTGGAGATATTATTTAAACAAAACCTTGATTAGTTTTCAGTGGTGGAAACTGGAGAGAAATTTATTAAAGAGAATTACTATGTATTGTACTTCTACTTAGAACTTATATTAGGCATGATTTTTCAGCCCAGCTATGCCATTTTCTAAAACTTAAAAGAAAAGGGAGAATGTTATACTTTTCCACACAAACAAAGTACTTTTTGCCCCTCCCCAGCATAAAGGTAACTGACTTTTGCTAAGATAGAAATTACTATGGAGACTCACCTTGCAAAAGGAATATAGGACAGACTATACCTGGAAAAAAGAAGAAAAAAGTATATTTGCAGAGTGTTCATGTCTCTCCTAGAACCAAATTATTTCACTTTAGCCCAGCATTAATAAAAGCAACCTGCTGTAACAAAATTTTAAACAAGATTACCTATTCAATTTAAAGCTTACCTGAGAAAAGATTACATGTTTGGACAAGAACTAAACATAGTGAAATGCATTTGGTGGTTTACTTTTTCTTTTTTTTAAATGTAGTTAACAACTTCTATTGCACATGAACTTAAAAAAACAGACTTACTATTGCCAAATCCAAAACGAATAGACATTCCTGGGAAAATGCTATTCAAGATGATAGAGACAACTTTTTCCAGTTTAAAAGACAATCTAAATTACTATGCACATATACATCTAATTATATTATTTATGTAACTAAATACAGATACATGCTGTGGGATGAATAATATTCCACAATTATGACACTCAGACAGCTGACAATTCTATTCTTCTCTGAAAGTTGCTTTTCACAAGCCTCCACAGGCAGTGTTCTGTTCTCATGCCCAGCCTGATCAAACCCAAGACACTTAACAAATGTAAACTGTCTGCTGCAAACACACGGAGCACAGTCTGAGCTAGAGGTCTTCCCTCTATCTAGCACCATACCCAACAGTCCTTGTCCTGAACAAATGGTTCCTTGTCCTCATACAGATGTTCAGCACACACTCTGTGTACCCAGGGCAAGTTCAAACAAGAACTGTGGTCACCTTGGGTTGCCTGAGAGTGAGCACCAAGTAATTCACCTGGGACAAGACACAAAACGTGTATCTCTGTGGAAAAATCAGTAACTTGCAGAACTTCTGCCAGGCTTGCAAGCATTCACCTGACTGCACTCACACACTGCCAAACCCAGCCCCTGAGTGCACTCATGGTCATCACAGCACCTGCTGCACTAAATTCACCCTCTCACATTCACCCACTCTTTACCCAGTATATTCCTGGGGCAGGAGGTATCCTATGAAAATGTTTTTCAGTTTCTTTCACTTCAAAAATGAAAAATTAATTAGAATTCCAAAGAGAGGAGATTATACTATTACTTTTACAACACAGAAGAAGCATGACAATTTTTTTTGCATATATATTCCTTTCATAAGGCTTCAGATAAGTTCACACGTTGCAGAATACACTTCAAATTACCATTTTTGCAAGATGATTGAATATAGATTTTGCTGGAGTTACACAACCTAGCTGAGAAAAACAGATTGAGGCTAGCATTTGGGCACACTTATATGTGAATCATATATATATAGGCTTATAATCATGCGGGTATAGGGGCAGGGAGAAGAAATTAAGAGGAATTTTAAGAATCTTACCAGGTCATTGCCAAGAACTGCAATATGCAGAATAACATCGCCAAACCTTTTTTGTTCCACTAAGCAAAAATAAAGCAA
Source organism: Illadopsis cleaveri (assembly GCA_013399915.1). Taxonomy (NCBI): domain Eukaryota; kingdom Metazoa; phylum Chordata; class Aves; order Passeriformes; family Timaliidae; genus Illadopsis; species Illadopsis cleaveri. The sequence goes on from VXBB01004020.1 coordinate 7,206, forward strand.
ATACTGCAAGTTAGTTCATTTGGCACCACACCAGTCTATACTGCAAACAATTGACACAGGCTGTTCAATCAAGAACTGAGTTAACTGACAAGGCCTAAATTTCCTCATCTCCATTTGCTGTTTCTTTCCCAACAACTTGCCATTCATTTTAGCCATCACTCCATTAGCATCATGCTATGTAAGCTTTTCTAGCTTTGGAAACACCTAACAACATCAGTGTTAACACTCACTCACATCACTGTACTTCTGCAAATACGGAAGTTCATTCCAGTGACATACTTACTTCTATGGAATGCAACTACAGTTAGTTCTCAACCAAGATGCTTGAAGATACTTCTGGTTTTTTTTCCTGTAGTCTTAACCAGCTTAATATTCTGTATACATGGCTTCTAAAGATGGCTACATACTCTCTGATATTTTCTGACTTAAGTATGCATCACTGAAGCAAAACAGTATTTGAACTTGCTTTTCTTAGTTTTAATTCTAGAAGTCTGCAGACTGAACCTGGTGCTCTAGATTTTGCATTCTCATCTACAAGACATGCAGGTGGAAGGATGCATTTGCTTTACAGCCAGCAGGCTCATCACTCTACCTAAGCTCAACTGCAGCAGACAACAAAAACAGCACACACGAGTTCACCTTTCCTCCACCACTGAACTGCCTCTTAAAGCTACAATACAATTAATAAACTAACTGAGATTGCTTTTTAGAAAAAAAAGTATTCTCACTTACCCAGAATACAGCACACAGAGTCAATATTAGGCAAAGCTGGGGTGAGAAGAAGACAAAGAAAAAAAGAATGAATAATCAAATACACAACAAAGCAAGTACAGCAACCACTTCCATGTACTCCATGGGCAACCAGCACTTGAAAACTGACTTACGAAACAAGCAGCACCAAAGGCTGTTGCACAGTGACTATATGGTGAACACCATGGTGTTTTTCAAAGCACAGTATGAGGTATGCATGGACGGAAGGGCTGGGACAAGTCTTGAAAGGAAGACAAGGCAGGAGTTGACTTGAGGAATCAGCAGGAGTATAAGCCCGTGTGTGCACCCTTATGTGTCAGTTCTATTAAGAGGTAGGCTTACATGATAAAGCTTTATTGAAAGGAATCAAGAAGTCTGGTAACTGCTACTCTCTTATTCCAGTACATACTATGGTTTTGAACCTGGTATTCATAACACCTGTCTCTGACAAGAAAGATGTGTGCATTGTTACGAACAACCCTTTATTAAAAACATCCATTCTCTATTACAGGATCTGGCAAATACAGGCTATGCCTCATCTGCCAGTGCTTTTCCATCTTCTGACACTAATGAAGAGTCCACTAGCGAGCAGCTGCCTCAGGTAGAGTGAAAAAGCTCACATGAAGCTTTGTTTGAGGTACTTAAACACTTTGGATGGAACATTACAATGACATGGTTTACTACGCCAAATAATCACACCATTTGATCTTATCTGGCTTCCTCCATTTTTCATTACACATAGTACAAAACAGAACAAAACTACAAATTAATTTTCACTTGAAAAAGATTTGTTGGAGTTTTATTGAAAGGAAGAAAAGTAACACACTCTTGAAATTTTCCAAACATGTTTGTGATTCCTGAATTGCCTACAATTCTAGCTTTATGTAAGGAAGAGGACTGAAACAGTCAAATTCATCTGAAGTTTTCAAAACTTTAAATTTACCTTCTCTGTTTTACTGAAATTTCCATACTGAAAGTTTTAACTCTCATCCACTGCTCATGTTCACTATTAGATGAAACCTTTCATTCTCATTTTCCCAACTTTGCTGGTAGCCTCTCTGCACAGGTAGGTCTGTGATGTTCGCTCTGCTCTCTGTTCTCTTTCCATTTCCCTGATGTGTTTTGTTTTTACAGCCTTCAAAGCGAGTTATTTTCTTTGTCACCACGTCTGAGCACAGTGGATGACAGAATCATCAGGGCAAAATGATTTTTGTGCCTGCTGTTTTAAGAGTCTAGCTTAGGCTCTCAGTTTCATTGGAAAAAACCCACAGCTGTAAAGTATTGGAGAATTCATGCTCAGCAAATACAGACTCTAGGAGAACTGGAGATACTCTTGGACATTTTTAATTCACACCTACAAGACGTTGCCTTCCTATGACTTGTAACTTGGTATGAGTTGAAAATAATGACAGAACAAAACAAAACAAAACAAAACAAACCTCTTGACCAAAGTTTGGAGTCCAAGCAATGATCAAGTGACTTCCCCAAAAGACAGGGGCAAATGTAAGCTTCTCAAATGAGATTGTAACTATTTTTTCACGTGGGTGCGAGAAAGGAAGAACCTGCAACCTCCATATGACAGCCATCCAGGAAGAATTTATAAAGAGTTTCTTACCCATTAAACTAGAAAAACAAGTTATATGATAGGGAGAATATGAAAGCCAACTACATTTCAAAAATAACAGTAGGAACAAGAGAGTAAAGTATTAAATAGAGAAGCAGCAAGGGGAGAAAGTTGTTTTAACTACCAAATACAGAGCTTTGGGATAGGAATTCTAATACTGGGGGAAGGTTTTTTCCATCCTGGAAGAAGAAATGATGGTCACGGAAGTAAAGGAGCCAGGGACATCACAACGGAGAATCTCAAAGCTGAACGTGTGGCCTTCCAGACTTTGGGGAAATAAATTAATTTTCTCCATTGCTTTGAATGTGCTGAACCACAGACCTTTACAGACCAAGCTGCAGCCAAAAAACAACTGTCAAGCTACACTTGGTGGCCACTGACTTTTCACAACAGCTAAAAAAGTCTCTCCCTTTGCTCTTGAAGAAAACATTTTAGAAAATAAATTAAAAATAATTAACCTGCTATTAGCATTTACCAAGAAATATTTTGTAAGGAACATTTTATTCCAAATGCTTAATTAAAAAATCATAAACAACAAAAACACATGTTGATAGAAAAGAGCTAGATGATCTTTGTGACAAACAGAGCTTAACAGCTTGACTGTCATTTCTCTGCAGAAGGAAGAGGCAGACTGAGAAATACCCTCCCTTTAGAAAAGCAACAAATTTAGCTTCAAGGCTAAAGGAAAACTTTTTAGTAAAAGGAAACAAAGACAGTGTATTTACCAACATCACAATCGTAGCTATTAATCGTTTTGGATCAAACATTGCTTTCAGTTGCTTCAGTGGCCCCATCAGGAAACACGTACTAATAGGAGAGAAAAAACCAAAACAAATTGTAACTCACTTTCAAATAACTCTTACTGAAAGACAGTAGGTAATTAACCAGTTTTCCAACAGATAGATGACTACAAAGTCTTTAAAAAAAGACATTTCAGTGCTTAGCAACAGAGACTCGCTAGAACAGAAGGTGAAACTCCATGAATTTAGCCCTGGAAACAGTTTATGAGTCACCCTTGGTCACGAAATTCTATCCAAAATATTGCCATAGTGAAAAAAAAGTAACAGGCAAGAACACTTATATTGGTTGAGATAAGAGAGGACAGAGTGTGACAAGGATATACTTAAGGAATAACAGAAGAACATAGAAGCAAATCAGTTTTCATGAGAAAAAACATATTTCCACTAATGATCTGTTTGATGGTGCTGAATGCCATTTATAAATAAAGATGATTAAGAAGGCAATGCAGTTACAGTTAAATTTAAATCATGTTAAGAGATACAAAATGGAGGGAGATTGAACAATGACTATAAGTAGCTCTACATGAATTTAGAGTTGGGTGGGTGGTCAAAGATGTTTTGATTGTTATTTTAAGATGGCAAGCACCATAATAGATAGGAAAAAAAAATTAGAAAACTCAACTGCAGAAGTAAATGAGATCATATCCAAGATTTCAGGAAAGACAATGGAACAAATGTAATGGTAGAGCTTTTTACATTACCAAAACAAAACATTATAAGTAAAGCAGAGTTATCAAGTTGAAGTCTAGTGAATTTTGCGTTGAAGCTGTTACAACAACTGACTTGCCAAAATAATGTCAAGATTACAAAGACCAACCAGCTGTAGAAAATTTTTGTTTAACAATAATTTTTTTTTTTTAACCCAGGCAGAATGCAAGTAGCTACAATCAAAATTACAGAGAAGTTCTACCGCTTTTAGTCAAACTCAGCAAGCAAAATTGCAGGAAAAAAGTTCAGTAGTTTGTATTAATCCTTCTGCTTTTTTATACTCTGTAGTTAACTTAAAGGGAGAATGAAAACCATCAGCAACACTACACGCTGTACCTTTTTATGCAAAGAAATGCCATTTGAACTAAGAGCTCACAACCTCAGGAGTAATTCTCTGGCTTCAAATATTTGAGATGAGTCTCTTTCCTCCTTGTCATTCTGCTTTGTAGAAAACACAACAATTTAATCAGAGAGTTAAAACGCTTGTAATCTTGTGGTGGTCTGAATGCTTTACTACAGAGCAGAAAACCTAGTCTAACCCCTTTTCTAGTCATTCATTTTTATATGAAATGAAGCAAGGAAGAGTTTGATTGAGCTTCCTCCTGAAACCAATCATAAGCCTCCTATGACTAAAGAAATATGGGCATCCACATTCCATGCAGTAAATAGAACACAATCTTCCACACCCAAATGTTCTTCTACCAGCAACTTTGCACATGTATCTCCTTCACTTTTTTTTTTATCTTATGTAGACAGACCTCAAATATCCATATTAAATGGAAAGAAGTTTTCACAATTCAATAGAAAAAGAAAAGTTTTAAATTCACTCCAATCCAAACTATTTTTTTCTCAGTATTTTTTCATCTTGTCCACTGAACCATAAAATTAAATTAAGACTAAAAAAAGGGGACGTGAAGAACTAGAAGAAAATATCAGTTAGCTAGTGGAAGGATAGGGATGAGGAAAATACAGTGGTAAAAAGTAGTTAAGTTTTGGCCACATAAAATAAGCAGAAAAAAATATAAAAAGCAAAATGCATTGTTTGTAATTTGATTCATATTGAGAAGACTGACATCACAAGAGCTGCTACAGAGACGAGAAGGGATTCTATACAGAGCAGAAAGAAGGGCTGGAAAAAAATTCTAGACAACCTCCAATTAAACAGAATAATTCTTTTAGATACACCATTCTGCAGGAGACACAACCCTGAGAATAATCAAGTAAGTATCATTGTTTTCATGCTCATGGTTAGGAAACTGACAGACAAACTAGAGGGGACTACACAGGCTAGTAAGAGTGGTAACTGCATTTTGGTTTAAATACAGACTTGCAAACAAGCCTAGAAAAGTTTAAATCTGCTTGTCAATTTGGGACTTCATTGTCATCTCCTACTGTTCTTAGAACACAGTTGCCTGTATTTTTATATCCAAAAGGACTACTGAAGGAAAAATGTCCCTCTTTTTTCTTCTAATTTTAGCTGGAGTGCAGACTAAAGTTTTCCAGCATTCTCCTGAAAGAAATACCAGTCTGTAAAAACTTTCTTCTTAACTCAATTAAATTTGATTAGTACTATGTTTCTAAAATGCTCATTTAATTAGAAAAAATGAAAACACACTCAAAGTACCACGTAAAAACAACACAACCAAAAAATCTCACCCCAAACCAACAACAAAGAATAAATAGTAAGATAAGGGAGAGAAAGGCAAACACTTAGCTTTGCCTATCTCCAGTATTAACTTTTTGTCTTGTTTTGGTATGAGAAGGAATAGTTCTAAAATTGAGACTCAATGTCAGTATAGACATTATTGTCTCTTAACAAATTTGTTGAGGAAAAGCAGTACCTTCATGTTTCTCAAATGTTAATGTCACATCACCTGAGTTCTAACAGATTAGCAATGCTTTGACTCAAAAGTTAAGTTACTTGACTAAAGTCAGACTCCATGAAAGTCAAGACCAGACTCCACATGGTTTGAGTCCCATGACCATGCCTTAATTACACTAAGATAATAAGAGAAGGAGGACAAACAGAAATTGAAAATACCTTATGAATATTAAGTTGTTTCTTATGTGTCTTTCAAACTGTGAAAGGAAAGTTTTCAATCTTAAGAGGCCCCTTCTGCCAATCTTTTAGGACTAACTGTTATGTGGAACACTTCAAAGAATCAGAGTTTAAAAATACACTATGAGCAAATTTTAGATTCTGCCTTCAGCTTTACAGTCAAAACAAGGATTTCCTGAATGTTTCCTTTTTGAAAGTTTTCTTGGAAACAGGATGATCTCTCTGTTGAAAGCAAAAAGCTCCTAAAAAAGTACCCATACAGACAGCAGACTACCAGTTTGCTCCTGAAACTGAGGTACTTCTGTACCTGGCAGAAGGACTTAGCTGTAAAAAGTACAAAACATTCAGCTGGGAATTTGTTATTCATACTTCAGATAGCAGTTGTGATGTGTCCACAAACAGGCGTGTAAGGTAACTGATAAACAACAAACTGTAAAACAAACAAGTTTTTGTTATTAGCATTCAAAATAAAACAATGTTGTTTCCACACAATATAGACAGAGTAAAAGCAAATGGAAATGTAGCTGAAAAGGAGGGTACTCTTCTAAAACCAATAACTAAGAAATCATACCTGGCGAGTGCAGCAATATTTCCCAGGGTGTAGAACACTGCAAAAAGTTTGATGCCCTTGGGGAGCCATAGCAATGCTGTTCCCTATAAAAGACAGGTTATTGGCACGTTTCAATTAGTAATTCTTACAGTCTATAAATCCAACTTCACACTACGAAGAACATCATTCTGACACACACTAGCAGAGCACACTGCTCTCAGAGTTGCAGCAGTCACTACCCAGCCCACTTCTATTGCCACCTGCTGGCAAACAATGTGTTGGTTCACTGGATTTCTAGATATTTTCACAACTGGGCAGTGTTTGTTTATATTATTGAACACATTTATTTGCAATGTTTATATCCTATTTTACAACACTCTCACTTTTGTTTCAATGCCCCACTGTACATTCTACACCTCTTGCACACAAGATAAAATGTCATAAAGCTGCCCTAATATTCACCATATCCTTTCCCCTCCAATCACCCATTCAGACTTGCAGCCTAAATACACACTGAGGCTGAAAAGAAACATTTTAGAACTCTTACTTCCAGATATCCCTTCTTTCCACTGAACTTAAAAAAATTCAAAGCCTTCTGCTGATCACAGTTCCCTATGATGATTAGGGAGAAAAGGAATCATAGAAAAGGGACCTTAAAGACTACCTAGATACAACTGCCCCAGGCAGAGCCACCTCCCACTAGACCAGGCTGCTCAAAGCCCCATTCAGCCTGGCTTTGAACAGTGCCAGGGATGGGGCATCCACAGCTTCTCTGGACAACCTGTTCTAGTGCCTCACAATCAAGAATTTCTTCCTTACATCTAACGTAAATATCCCTGTTTTCAACTTGTACCCATTACTCCCTGTCCTATCACTACAGCTCCTTATGAAGAGCCCCTTCCTGGCCTCCCTGTAGGCCCCCTTCAGACACTGGAAGGCTGCTATGAGGTGTCCATGCAACCTTTTCCTCCCCAGGCTGTACAGACCCAACTTTCTCAGTCTGTCAGAGGCTAAATAGAGCCTCCACTAGAAGAAAAACAAACTGTGATCTGCACACTGTGTCCTGAAAAAGTCCAACCAAACAAAAAAGCAACTGCATTCTACTCAATTGCAATTTCAGTAGAAATCTGTGGTGAAAAAAAAGGAAGAAAGGGAGGGAGGAAAGGAGGAAAGGAGGGAGGGGGAAGAAGGAAAAGAGAGAATGAGGAAAAGGGGAGGACTTCCCCAATGTTTTTTCAGCTGCTTCTAGGAGTTTCCATGCAGCTGAGAAACTGCCTTCCAGTGCATGTTACCTGTGTCAGATTTGGACAGAGCCAAGCAATTAATAGATCTCAACTCTTAACTGCAGGCTGCAGACTCCTGCCAGCCCCTGAAGTTCTGGAATGAATAAATGATTTGCTGACTGTAAAACCACCAGGAATGCAGCAGGTTTCTCAAGTGTCAACACACAACCACAGTCGTCACCTATTGATTTGTTGAGTGTGACATCCTACACTTGTGGTTTCTTCAGCCTTTAAAAACTTTTCAAGCTTCCCCCCTTTCTTCCTTTCATGGGAGGGAATAAAAATAAGATGGGTACACACGTCTTTCCTAATACATCAGTTACAACAATAGAGCATATTTTGTCAGTGTTCAAACCTTTTAGTAAGAAAATGTATTATGCTACAGTAAAAATGCTCCCTTCTGTAACTGGAAGAAAAATTGCTAAAATCATAATTTAGAGATCAACATGTCCAGGTAAATAAATGCATAAAAAATTTATAATGCAGGATAAAGCAAACATGGAATCACACATAAAGTAGGAATATGAATGAGGTTCAACTGTAGGACAGTAATAAAGCACAAGGAAAAAAAATAGCTTTACTTACAAGAAAAGAACACAAAATGCCAGCAACAAAGCATATGGCAAACCATCTGACTCGAGTACCAAAGCTGAGTGTTGAGGCATCAAGGACCTTAAGAACAAGAGAGGAAAAAGAGGATGTTACAAATCCAGTTTAGGACAATCTAAAGGACATTTTTTCTTTACCATCGAAGTCCTTAATTTCAAACAAAATCATTTTTCGCCAAAAATAATTATTTTGCCTTGCTTAACAGTTGCTTGTGTATTAATTCTTACATATTACAAAACCATATTATCAATCTGGAACACATGGAAACATATTTACAAACAAACAAAAAAGACAAAACCCAGAAAGGTATATCCTGGCATGCAAGCAATACTGCTTCACTTTCAAACAGATTTTTTTATTACCACACAATTGAAAATACTCACAATGGTACCAAATCAAAAGAATGAATGGACCTTCCAGCCATTTGCAGAGGAATTAATCCATTTGTATGACACTGTAGGTTCCTATAGACATTACCACCTTTTCTGTTACTAGAGAGGATCCCTTGTACATACTAATGGCAGTATCCACTGCAAGCATTACAACTCCAATTACTGTTCCAATTACCTTCCTGAAGGTGTAGACAGATTAACACAGTTTGTCTCACCAGACTAAGCTAACTTGCTGAAAGGGAATATTTCACTTCCTGCTTCTCCAGAGTGACTCCAGAACCTAATGAGCTGAGCTACCTGACACAGCTCCTGACACAGAACACAATTAGTGCTGCTTCTATTCTGATGACTTGGCTAATGAGCCAAGCCAGCTCTGCAAGCTGTCAGAAAAGCAGCAGGGCTGATGTAAGGAAAGAGGCAGAGCCATGTATCTGGCAGAAAGGCCCCTTTCAGCAGAAGTGATTTGTTAGATATGCTCAGCTCATCTCCACCCATTGCTGTAAGAACAATGCATTTCATCTTACTCCAGGTCACTACAATTAAATGTACTTTCTGTTCTAAACCAGCCTATTAAGTGAAGTGTTGCTTCACCTTACATTAAATCACTTTAAAAAACCCAACTTTCCTATCTGTTCAGATGTCACAGGCAAACTTGCTCTCTTGTTATCTAGTCAACAGGTATTTTAATCAAGTCTTATTAACTAAATATACATAATAGACCTTCTCCAACCAATGAGTATGACACTTTCCCTTATCTCTTGAGAAATTTCTCTTTCAGGCAGTGGTAAGCTAACCAAGGAAATCTGGTTACTGCTTAGAAAAATTTCACATCTGTACAAATGAAGAATCCATATCTAGTTTAATAAAAAAACTGCCACATGCATGCACACATAAAGGTGCTGTGATGACAGAACTTTCTAAAGGTCAGAAGATGCAGCTTACCTTGTTAGGTCCAACACTTTATCCTTATGTAAGCATTAAAGAAACAGACAAAAACAGTAACTGAACGATAGTTTAGTATTTTAAATCATATTTGATAGTCAGTCCTGAATGTCTGCATTTTCCAGAAGAGTAGGAATAGCTGGTAGCACACAGCTGAAGATACCCATTTCAATCATGCCTTTGGTTACACCTATTCATACAACAATAACCACAAGGACACATACAAAAAAAGGGAGAAAAATCCTTCCCATCTGTGTTCAGAAATGAAGTGTAGATAGGCCAATAATATCAGTAAACCAAACACACACTTTTCAGAATGCCTAGAAAACTGGAAAAGGATGAGATAAACCCTTTATTCAGGTGCATCAAGCTCATTGCTGCCACTTACTGCTCTTCTAATCTTATTATCTGACAGTGCTCCTGAAGTGACTACCAGGAGATTTCATTCTTCAAATAAATTTGAAAACAGCTTTATCTTCATTTAAATCCCTAACAGTTAAGAGGTGAAAAAAAAAAACCAAAAAACAAGAAATAAGAGAACCATATAAAGGCTTGGAGCAAAAAATACCACAACCCCCCCAAAAGTTTGATATGTTTTATGGATTTAACTCTCAAAAACTGTTTGACAATATATGCACATGAACTACAGGAAGATAAGCTGTGGCATGAGGGCTGCCAGAGCATTCTGTGTAGTAATAAAATGAATTCATTAAATGGTATTAAAATGAAGGCTCATCCTTCCAACCATTCCCAATGATGTCACCATTTATGTTGTAAAGCCAAACCTATTTAATGCAGAGCTTGAAATCCTGAAACTGGGGATCTGGTAATGCATTTTCTTAGTCCCTAAGGGGACTGAGGGGAGACCTCATTGCAGTCTACAGCTTCCTCATGACAGGAAGCAGAGGGGCAGACACTGATCACTTCTCTGTGGTGACCAGAGACACAACATGAGAAAACAGCTAAAGCTGTGAAAGGAGGTTTAGGTTGGATATTAGAAAAAGGCTTTTCACCTAGAGGGTGGTTGGGCACTGGAACAGGCTCCCAGGCAAGTGGTCACAGCACCAGCCTGACAGAGCTCAAGAAGTGTTTGGACAATGCTCTCAGGCACATGGTGTGACTCTCGGGGATGGTTCTGTGCAGAGCCAGGAACTGGACTCAATGGTCCTTGTGGGTCCCTTCCAAGTCAGGATATCCTACAATTTATACTTTTTGGGTTTCATGAAAGCAATGGAACTCATTGCCTTTCCAAGAGGCCTGTTCCAATGCTGCAGAGAAGCACCTTGCTGCACAAGTTGAGTTACAGACACACAGTTCAGCTATGTACACCACAGACACCAGGCTGTGCTAAAATGCCAGGCTCACTCTAGAAGCTGAGGTTCTGACACTGCATGTATCCCACCACACGTGCTGCAGGCAGTAATTTCTATACTAGGGACCACGAGACACCCTGACAGCTTGGGTTCTCAGAGACTATGAACCTTAAGGAAAAGGAAGTCTAAGCTGCCTTTACAACAAAAGCAGGAAACAAGGCAAAAGTGATAAAGATTCTTTTTGTATGTCTGACATAAATGATACAGCTAATCCCAGATTTCAGATAAAAAGAGTTGTCACTGAAGTCTATGGTATTTGCATTAGCAAAAGCTTTTACTTAGGAGACTGAAAAAATTGCCAGGCATGTTCCACAGCTGTAGTTCGTATGGAGAACTACACAATAGAGGTGTCAAGGTAATTCCTGTAAAACATACCCCTCCTGCTATACTGCTGATCAGCTTGTTTCTAACAAGTAAAAGACAAACTGAAATCAACAAAAGGAAATCCTTAGTTTTCTACTGCTAAACTTTCATGCCAAACTCCTGGGCAAGAAGCAAAGCTTTTCATTCACAGGCTATTTCAAGCTAATAGTAAATGAAAGAAACGACCAAGACATCCAGAAATCAAGAGGAAACCCTAAGTGGAAACTGGAATCTGGAATGGAGACTTTCTGAACCATATGAAACTGATATGGGAACTTGCAATAGTTCCTGATGCACATCTGCAAGTGTCAGTAACAGCATCACTGCTGAACAGTGCAATGGACACACAATAAACAATATGAATGATAACCCACAAGACTGCTTTTGAGCAAAAATATTTCTTGTGGCTCTGAACATCCACCTAGGTTCCCCCCATATATTAATGATCTTATAACAATTTTCCATGTGGGCAAACAGAAAAATAGAACCACTTTATTTTACTATTCCCGAAGCTGACAATTACATCTTTTCTCAACGGTAAATAAGCAAGTAATGGAGAAAATTCAAAGAAACATTGAGTAAATCTGCAGAATTGAGTTTCTAAGCCACAGTGAAAAAAAAACCATTTATAGAGATATATTCTCATCATTCCTCAACAGGCCTCCTTATATTTATTTCTATCAGCAGTCGGGAGTAAAATACAAGAAATGTAATATAAAATTTCTTATAAAAATATAAGAAATATCTGGTCTATTCCTCTTTGTTGGAGTCTTGTTGAGTGCTTCAAGCAGCTGTCAGCTGTCATGCAACATCCAATGTGTCACATGGACTGATTTTACATTAGTTTTGGTGTTGATAAAACTAAACAGCATAATGGTACCCTGAAAACATCATAACACTGCTACAATTATTATTTATTATTGATCTTTTTGGTAATGAATTACTTTTTTTTAAACATATTTAGAATAATGGATCTAATTGCAGAACAATGGATCTAATTGCAGCAAGAAACAAATGCTGGTTATCTGAAGAGTTTAGAAAGTACTGAAAGACTTCACTGAATCATCACACAGTTCTTTCATTATAGACTTGTCTTCTGCTTAGCAGGAATGACTTGTGACTTCATGATAATGGTTCTGCAAAAATCAAGGGAAAGAATACAGAGATACCTATGGACATGAACCATATGATGGCTATTACACAACTATCAGATATTCCAAAGAGAGGGCCTTTGTTTTCAGCCAAACACATGACTCGTCTCCAGAAAGATCATGAAAACAGCTGAAGTTTTTACACACACAATGCATAAGCTCACACTTTCTTTCACAGCCCTACCTCGTACCAAGTGCTCCTCTCTGCATGGGTGCACAAACCTTTTTGCTCTAATACACACACTTTAAAAATAGTCAGCACCACTCAGCTCCAGCTTTAGTGAATGTCACATATGAATTTCCTCTCTAAAAAGGTTTGATTTCCACTGTTCTACAAACACAATGCTACCTTCAGAGAAAAATACAGCTGAGAAATTGCCTGACCTAAGCACTTGACTTTTCTTAAGTCAAGGGGTATTTATTTATTTTAAAGATCTTTCTGGTTCATCTCAGCATGAAGCTCCTTTGCACTGCACCAAAAACACATTCATAAGTTTTCTTCTATCATGGACTGGATAGGCTTTAAGTATAGGCAGATTTTTCTCATTTAAAGTCTTTTCTGGCTATAACAGTATCATTACATGCAATAGTGAAATCTTATATAGTTTAATTACTGACATTTAAAAAATTAAACACATTCTTAGCTCAGTTCTCTCCTCAGGATATAAAAATCAAATATAAAAGCATTAAACATATAGGCATTTATCTATTAATTGCCACCTTAAAACAACTATCACAGCACCAAGTAAAGGAAAACTCTATGTCACTATCATGTGCCTTGTGTGAAACGTGCCTGGTGATGGCAGAATAATCAGTTCTCTTGGAACTGAACTGAGATTAACAGAAATAAAAGTATTTCTCTGATAATCCTGGGAAGAGCAGAAGGTGAAGCATCCCTCCCAAACGCTGGCAGCCAGTTCTGGTGAGAAAGGGCACAGATTCTTCACTGCTTCCAGAATCAGCGGACACAATTTAGGTGCTTTGCTGTGGCAGAAAGGCCAAATTCATGAACCTTGAAGACCAACGACAACTCAGTGAAACATACCAGCAGCAAGCTGCTACAACTAATATTATGCCAGCTATGCTCAGGTTGTGCTGGTTCCCCAGGGTTTGTTAGCCACAGCTCACATCCCAGCTACATTCCAGCCTCCTCCACCATGCTCCAGCACCCTGGAATTAGCAAGCAGAAGCAAGAAGTTCCTTGATGTGGGGCACTTTGACCTGCAGTCACATGAATTAAGAGGGAACTAAAAGAATAAATGGTTCTTTGTAAGCATGCTCGGCTTTGCTTCAACCTAGAGATTAGTTCTCAGGAATGTATGGTGTTCAAACACAGTAAAAACAAAACAAAAAGAACTGCTCACAATGAGGAAGACAGTGGGAAGGAAATACAAAAATTAAGCCATACTTAAGGAGGAAGGAGCAAAAAGTAACTTCAACAGAATGTACACAGAACGATGTTTTTGTAAAGAAAACCTTGGTTTCTGCAAATTTAAGGACATAAGGGAGTGGAGAAGCAATTTGCACTGAATCGCAGACTCAAGTCAGGTTGGAAGAGAGCACAGTATGTTATCTGGTCCAAACTCCCTGCTTAAGCACAAGCAACCCTCGTAGAAACCGAAGGACCCCAAGCCACCGACACAGCGAAAAGCTTCACACAAGAGTAATTCGCCAAAATTCATCCTGGGGGTAGAGCCTGCCCACAACCCTCGTCCCTCGGCGCACGCCGCAAACTTTGGTCTCTCCTTTGGCTGCCCGTGTCTGCTCCGCTCCGACACGGCCGGGCAGGCCCCGGAAGTGCGGTGAGTGTGCGCAGGCCGGGGATGGGGAAAGGCAGCGCGGGGAGCACGGCAGCGCCCGAGCACGGACCCCGGGCAGAGCCCGGCGCGGAGAGGCTCCAGCGCCGCTCGACCCCGCACG
>VXBB01004020.1:23645-40987 GCA_013399915.1 Illadopsis cleaveri
CCCCAATTTATAGATAGATATGGATAGATACAGACAATTTAAATCTGAGTCCAGCCTTCTGGTCTTCATGACTTCAAGCAGGAGTGGTTGGCTGTACCTTGGATTACTGGTGGCTTTGTGGTAGTAGAGGGAGTACAGGCAGGTAGGCAGAGAGCAGAGAAGCTCTCTGCTCTGTACCTGGCAGAGAGCAAGCTAAAGCTGTTCTTTTGTTTCTGTGTGAGCAAGTGCACAGAGAAAGCAGACAAGAACAATGCACACCCAGGCAGTGTGGGGCATCCAGCTTGCATTCTACTGCTGTCCCCTCTTCCCACCTGCAGCTGCCTGGGCTGTGCAGCCTGCCTGGAACCCACAGCTGTTTCACTCCTGAATGAGGCAAATGGTGTTTTTTTGTTTCCTTGCTATTTTCTTGAGCAGAGGGTTGCCATAGTCAGCCCAAATGTATTTTTCCTAGTTTCTCTGCTCAACAGCAATTCTTAATTCCCTACTATCATGAAATACCACAAGACAGTCATTACCTTGCCAAGAAAAAGAGCCAGTTTGGAAGGCCTTTGTTGTTCAGTGTTCCTGTGCTGATGAACATTGGCTGATAAGGCAGCAGGATCAAAAAATTACTCTGCTTTTCTAAAAAGGTAAGTCTTTTGCTAACACAAGTCAAAATAGTTGGTACAAAGTATCATTATGCCTATCATTATCACAAACCTACCACATTTTAAGATATCTTCTGTTTTCATGATGACAGTGTTATGGATTTGCAAGCCTCGGTTTCTCTGTTCATAAGGGATGGTGTGGTTTGCTTACAAGTTTCACTGGTTCTTGATCTTACTGGTTTGCATGTACCTGCACCTAAATTTGAAGCTAACTAGAAAATCTGCTAAGTAATGTTGCCTTCCTGAAAAATGTGTGAATTGAGCCAACTTACTGAATTGATGCAGCTGGTGGCATACTTCTAATGTACATAGAGCAGTATTTGTACCCTTCAGTCTTGTAGCTCTAACAGCTGTGAACATGTAAACACTTATTCCACAAAAATAAGTTCTGTGATTGCTGCGGTCATATGTAGGGTTCTAATGTCCTGCATCCCTCCCCACCTTTGCATTCTTTACCGTTGGAAATGGGATATTTGAATGAACACTGCTGAAAGGTTAAGGTCAGGGGTTATAAGGAATGTTAAACAAATGGTCTTACAGAGAACTACTAGGAGCATGGTAGAAAACAAAATGTAGAGCTGCTTTGGGGACTTGCCTATTCCACTTGATGAGACCCCACCTGGATCCTGCTGTATGGTGCAAACATCTCACGTTACACAAAGCAGCAGCTTCTGAAGGCGTCTGAAGGGAAGGGAGCTTAACAGTGGGAAACGAATGCCCTTCGTGTCTTTTGAAAAGATCCTGTGCTCCTGAAAATGCAACTATGAACATCTTCCAACAAGCCTGCATTGCTGACAGTGACGGGTAGTGGTGATCCAAAAACAAGGAACAAGGAAGCAAAAGCTGAAAAAGGTACCCCTTTCTTACGCCTCAGTTCAGGAAACCCATCTCTTCTAATCTGTCTGCAGATCAGCCTAAGTCACAGGCCACAAGGTGGCTCCATCCAGCTTCACGGTAATTATTTCTGCTGTGACTCAAACCTTCCAGATCCAGTCATCACTTTAGTGACACAGAATAACCTCACTCATAGGTCTCTGATGTTGAAAACAGAGGCATACAGAAACCAGCTATAGATGAGCTGTTTCCCTGTGTGCTTGGGAGGCACCTGGTAGTAGCCAGGTGTGTGTGTGATTCACAGGAACACTGAACTATTGCAAAGCTTTGGAGAGAAAGGTAAAAGCCTTTATTGGCTCACTGTGGCCAGAACAACACATATGCAAGGAAGTACCAAACAGTCTTGTGAGCTCATCTCTGTGTGACATCATACACTCAGATCAGGTAGTGCAGACACTTGGTCAGCTGATACACTTCTGGATACCCTGCCAAATCTCTGAGCCCGTTCCTGTTACTAACAATAATCCGGCTGACAGCTGATGCTGATGTTGGCCAAGTTACAGTATAAGACACACAAAGATAGGTTACTGATCACACTGCTGGCTTTCTGCTTTGCTCATAGGTGACCCATAGCATCAAGAGTGTACAAAAATGCCTTGTAATCGTTGCTTTGCATGGCTTCCCCATGAACAAACACAGCAATTGTTTTAGGATTTTAAGTCATCCTAGGTGCAAGGAGATGTGGCATATCTGAATCTGTAAGACAGGAACATTTGAGATAATCTTGCTACTCCCTCGGCACTGAAACAAGTTAAAATCTGGAGATCTTTCTGTCCTGAAGCTGTGATCTCAGATCCAGTCATGCTGCAGTGACAGATTAGAGGAGATTATTATCTTGTCCTGTCAGGAGACGCCTTTAAGGTTTCACACTACCACATTTCCTCTTGAAAGAGGCTGCTGGTACCATTTACATCACTCAATACCACTCTAAGAAGGTACTCCTTTAGTTAATACATGCCTTAGGACAAGAAACACGATATGAAATTATTCCCAGCCTATAAATCAACATCAGTGAGAGCAAGTTACAGCAATGGTTCTCCCAAGTTATGTACTAAATGCTTTCGAAATTATTACTTTCCAAATTTTAAGTGGCTTACTTTGTACTTTTACATTTTTTTAACACAACGGACCAAATACAGCTACCATGTAAGTGCTGCCATGACTGACATTGCCTTCTCCTGCACCAAAGGCTAAGTTTGGACCAATTCTCTCCATACAGGTTGTATTTAATGAGAAAGACATGACCCAGATTTCAGATGAAACAAGTAAGTGGAAAATTCCTAGCCTTGTTGCCATAGTTACTTGAAACCTGCTGTTAAAGAAGGTGGGAAGAAAGGGAAAAGGATGAAAAGTAGGAAAAGAGAGCAGTCTCATGGTCAGGCTTAGGCTATGTGATAAAGAGAGGTGATGATCTGGAAGGAGCAGGACCTCAGTGATGACACTCAGAGCAGCTTATCCAGAAAACAAGTATTTCTGCCTTCTGCCATTGGTTATTTTTAAGTGGTTACCACAGTGACTAAATACACTGGTAGGTACTTGATATGCAAAGGCAAAAAGGGATTGGGTGGGGAGAGACAGACTTCTCCACAATTAATTTAATAAAGAAATTGCCTAACTTTAAAGACTGATTGCTTTTCTACTTTATGAGATTGTAAAATTTGCAGCAATGTCTTGCTCAATCAGAATAAACTTTTTAGCCTTTGTGTAAGTTGGCAGCAAACATATTCCAGCTCTGTAGAAGCAGAACTGCAGTCATATTGCATCACGCAGTGAGCACTGTTCTTCCACAAATGCAGACAGGTCCAATGCACCCTGTGAGACACAGGCAGAAAACCTAGGAGAGCTGGTAACTGTGCTTGTAAATATTTCCTATATTACTGTTTTATATTCTACTGCTAACTTTAATGTCTGTCACATGAGCATGAAGAAACAGACCATTCATTAAGGGCTTTGGACTAAGTGATATAAACATATCACACTAATAGGTTTTTTTTATTACTTGTCTCTTATCTCATCTTTTTATTCCTGTTTTTTTTTACTGCCTTCACATTCTTGGAAGTGGTATGTAATGAAATAACCTGTGTCTGCACCTGTAGCAATGTAATAGAGATTCATGTACCCTGGAAACGCACACAGTTGAAGTAAATGTACTGGTAGTTTGATGCTCTATGTATTAGTTGGACCATAAAACAGTTTGTAGCAGCATTCATGCAAGAACCCAGGGAAAACACTGGAGTAGCTACAAGGCTGGTCTGTCCTAGTCTAGGACTGTATTTTCTAAGCACTTTATTTCCATGTCAAAATCTGTCTTGGTCCCATGGAGAAAACTCTCCCTTTTTACTGCCTTCTCTGTCTCTAAACTTACTGAGACTCCCCCCCGCCCCCTCCCCAATTCTCTTCCGTGCTGTCCTTGCTCAGATGACACTATTGTGGTTTGTGTAGACAACAAAAGGTAACCCTCAATGGTATTGAGAACTACATTTTTCTATGAGTGTGTTTTCTCTGAGAGCTGGCAGCACTGTAGCCAAGAGATTTTTTTCTGCTGGTTTTAGAGTAGGGAACATTCACTTTATAGAGAAGTCTTAGAAGTATAAAACCTCCAAAACAAAAACAAAGACACCAAAAAAAAAAAAACCAAAACAACCAACCAACCAACAAACCCCAAAACAAACTCCAAAAACTCCCAAAATGACTCCCCCAAAAAACCACCACTCATATATAGAGGCAGTAACTAAAATGATTATAAAGCTTGAGACAGTTACGTGAGGTTGAACAAAGTTCACTATCAGTAGATGTTATTGCACTCATTAAAGAATCCTTGCAAGTAATTCCTTCTCTTCCAACCACACAATTATGGTTATTGCTTTCTGTTGTGTAATTACCATGCTACCAAATGATTTTCACATTTGAATTATAAATCATCAAGCTTCCAGATCAAGGACACTCAATCTTGCAATAGCAGAAGAGATTGTGAGCTACTTTGATGCCACAGTCAGTTATAGTCTTATGTCTTCCCTTTAAAACATGACTCAAGACATCTCCAGCTCAAACTGGGGAGAAAGGGGGAAAGACAGACTGAGAGCTTAGCTTACTCCCTCCCATTTGAATTCCTAAGGGTGTTGTATTCCTTACCAGCAGTGTAGCAGGACTTGCTCAGAAAGGTGAGAAATTCTTTTCTGTCTGAAGACATGAAAGAAGACAGCCGCTGTTGCTATAGCAGTAACCACTGCTGCAAGAGAGAAAAGGCCATGTGCTTCCCAGTCTTACTGTGGTGGAACAGAGGCAAAACACACAGGGAGCAGAGCAGCACAGGTTTCTAGTGACAGGACATATCCTACAGATGAAAGTTGTTACTAAACCAAGCTGTGAAATTAAAACCAAGTAGGTATTTCAGAACAGTGGCAAGTAGACAAGCCCTATAATCTTATAAATCAAATGTAAATACTGAGCTCTAACTTAACAATTTATCAGTGAAACTCACATAGCCCCATTCTTTCATCCAGTGCCACCTGAGGGGAGTAAGAAAAGAACAAAAGAAGGCCATTAGCACCATCAAGGTATTAACTCAAGAATACACCATCTCCAGTCCTCTTTAAGATACTGTTCCCCTTTTTGGATTATCCCAAGCAACCCCATCCTAAAATGGCCATATGCCCGTGTGTTTCAGTGTTTTGTGCCAGAGTAGGGTGTAGACTAATCATACAATTATTTATTGCAATAATTCCTTTCAATAATAGTCCAATAATCCCCTTACTCCCAGCACCTTTAAACAAAGAAATAGTACATAAATGGCTTGATAAATAATGCTTTGATTGACACAGGCCACAAAACAGTTGGTGGCACTCTGCCCAAATAACCTATTTTTGTCACTAGGCAGACTGACAGGCAATGGAGATCCAGCCCAGACTGGATTTCCCTTCCCAAAGAGGGCCCAGTCCCTTCAAGTCCCATGAAAAATGATTTGCTGCCACCTCTTCCCCCTTTTTAAGTCTGTATGGGCTGCAGGAAGCATCCCTGGCTTAACATTTAATCAAGCAGGGTAAAGCCCACTTTCCACCTCTACTTGCTCTAGTCCAGTATGAAAGAACTGGAGCCTTGGCAGAGTGAATGGATAAGGTGAAGAAAAAAAGCGAAAGGTTGAAAGAAATAAAGTATGGTGCAGCTACCAGGAAAATCAGAGAAGGAACTCTTGCAAATGGTATTCTCTGGGTAGAGAAGCATAGACAATCAGGAGCTAATGAACAGTGATCAAAGCAGGTGAGACTAGAGTAGAGCCTGTACTGCAAGCTTCATGCAAGAGCAGCATAACACATTTCACACCTATGATGTTCAAACTCAGTTGTAGCTTATTTTTCTCTCCAGAAGTAATATAACAAACTATAAGGTGCCAAGATAATCAGTTGTTCTTATCTACTTGTGTCTCACTAATCATTTGTTCACAAGTCTAACAGTGCTTCTGTTCCAGGAGATAGGAAGAGAGGAGGGGTGACTACTTTTATGACAAGAAGCAGTACTGTCAGGGCAGCTTTATGCAGTAACTTGTCTAAAGCAAGAAGCAGCAGCCAGTACCAGCTTTAGCCAGCCAGCAGACATTGCTCTATTAACCTTCTTCTTGTATGTCCATCAAAAATGTTGCCATCACAATAGAAGATGGTCAATTAAGACTTGCTCTGGTTGCTAGAAGACAATACCTAATATTGACTTAGTTGCATAATGAGAACTCTGAATTCAACCCTGCCTATCACAGCAGGACTATTCAGTCCAAGTACCCATACACTCTTGTAGTTTTAGGGATTAAGATCCAGAGGCCACTTACCTAAATTCAGTACATGCCATTTCCTTTTTCAGCCTGTTTTTGCTTCATGCTGTTACAGTAATAAAGTGACACTCCATAATAAAATTTCACTTCTTGGTCTGTTATCACAGTACGAAAAACAAAACTTTTCCAAGTGTTCAAGAGTTTTATTGCCATTTGGAACATGTTTATTGTTCAAAAACACTGCACTGAAAATAAGTCTGTAACATTCTCACATTCTTTGTCAATTTTATCTTTATAGCAATGTAACTTTCAGGCAGATCATGCAGGAAAACCAATCTCACAATGAAGTCAGAAACTACTGAAAGGCGCTTTGTGTCTTTCAGACTATAGACTCCAAACAAGTTTAGTTTTTGCCTGTGTAAGAATTACATACATCTAGAATAACTCAAACAGTAGGAAAAAAATAAAATCCACATACAACTTCTTAAAGAACAGTATCAGGCTTTGTTGCCTTCCTTCATTCAGTGCTATGCTTTTGTTTTTCCAAGCCTTCTTTAAATAGTGTGCGACATAAAAATGGATGTTAATGAAGTCTCTTCACTGAGACAAGGCATGCAGTGAGGGAAGAGGGATGGCTGCTCACTTCCTGGCTGCCTATCTACATATTTGTTCTTGTAGATCAGCAAGCCACTGCTTAAGTTAAAAAAAAACATAGAATAGGAATGAATGCACTCAAGTTAAATGGCTTTTAAGAATATGTTAATACATAAACAATAATACCACCTACAGTTCTGTTTACTGACCTCTGTTCATGTTGATTTTTCAATGTTAAATGAGTTTTGTCAAACCACCATGGGCCACTTTTGTAGACTGTTAGATAAAGTTGGTTTTCAAATATTGCTTGTTATTTGGGTGGCTAACTTTTTATTAAAAGGGTAGTTAAAGATCAGTAAGGCAGCAAGACTTTAAATGTAATGGTTTACTTTGCTGAATAGCACTTTTTAAAAGGCAAGATAAAAAAATTATTAGAAGACTTCTTGGTAGGGTCATATTCTTAATAGGTGTTTCTGTTTCATCCCCACTGTAATAGTCACAGCAACTGTAGATGGCATGTCTTCCCTTGGTTGTCATTCAGGATGAATACATTCCCTGGCTTATTTCAAGTAATATATTTAGTTCTTTTTCTCCAGCCTGCCAAAAGAAAAACAGCTTTTGTAGGAGTGAATATTGAAATACAATTGCTATTAAAAACCACTGAACTTAGAGTAGAACTTCATGAATGAGGGACATTGGTCAGTAATTTACACAGAGAAGTCCACTTGCAGTTTTGCACAGTCTCATTTTTTATTTTATAGTTCAGTAGATTTTATCCTCTATAGTTCCACAGTAACTTCTTGGGGCAGAAGAGAGAAAAGCCATAGTCCTGACTCACCAGGAATGTTTGGGGCAGTGTCTGCACTGCTTGCTGTGCAATGAGAGTGTGAGACTGCAGTCTGTTCCCCAGGCACATTCAGTTGGCTCTACCTCGTGTATGGAACAGTCAGCTCTGAGATGTTTTGGGTCACTTCTCTTTCACACATACAACTCCTTCACAGTTTTATGGATGTTTCCATCTCAGGAATTAGTTACCAAGATGGACAAACACAGACAAACCAACAGACTGTACAAAACAATCCCCAAAAGAGCCAGCAGCTACTGAAGGCCCTGTCTACACTCTCTCATGACCATAAGGGCTCCCTGCCCTTTCTATGTGCAGCCCTCAGAAGGTTCAAAGGAGGTGCAAAGTAGAAAGTTCTGCCT
This sequence comes from Illadopsis cleaveri, assembly GCA_013399915.1. Classification (NCBI taxonomy): domain Eukaryota; kingdom Metazoa; phylum Chordata; class Aves; order Passeriformes; family Timaliidae; genus Illadopsis; species Illadopsis cleaveri. Next base: position 31,746 of record VXBB01004020.1, read on the forward strand.
ACTGACAACAAGCTTATTAACAGGTTTGCAAAAGGTAAGGAAGGTAAACAAGTTCAGAATCCATGCAGAGCTTTGCACCACAGTTAAAATCACTAAGAGAGTATTCCAGGAGCCATCAGTTTATGACTTCCCCATTTAAAAGTGTGACTTGCCTGTATTTGATCAGTCGTCCTCCTTGAATAAGTTGTGCAATTTCATTAGTGAAGTGGCATGCAAAAAGAAGCCAGTTCCTTGGCTGCACTTTGTAGGCAAATCTCATGAAAGTCAAGGAGTAACAACACAGTGCTGCAAAAGATGATAGATCTTGTTAAGAGACTGCAAATATCTGATTTTCTTGAGTCACAATTTTCCTACTAGTAAAATGTAGTGACAGGTGGATTTGTTGCTGCTTATGAGTTTTCCAACAGCCCTACAAACATACCCACTTTGAGGACCCAATGCAAGAAACCACAAAACAGTGCTCATTTCTGCTACACAAGAAAATCTACATGGCTGCAGCTTTCCATAAAAATTCATTTTACTCATACACCATCCTGTGATGCAACTGAAGTCTTTTTAGTTTATTACCTAAATTATCTCAGCTAGAGAATAAGAGTTTATCTCAATGAGACACAGTTGGTCCTATACTATTATTCTGACATTTTCTCAGACAAACATTTTTAAAGACACTAATCACTGAAATACAGTTCTTTCGGGGAACATTTTAAAATGGACTTTAAGATCAGGAGCTTTCAAGGTCCAGGAAATCATGAACAATCAGAAACATGAAGCTTTGTTACCTGCTTTCCCAAAATATGAGAAACTATTTTGATCTACTCTGCTACCATAATTAAATTTAAATACAGGAAATTACAACCCAAGAATTTCCAAGTTTTGTAAAGGTCTGACAGGCTTAAAGAAAAAAAACAACCGTAAATTAATTGTTCAAGGAAAACAGCCTTTTTAAAAAAGTACAAATATTCTTTTTTTCATCTCCCAGGTTCTGTACACACATCAAACTACATACATCTGGAAAAATTTAAAAAGGTGTCTCAACATTGCTGAGCTGGGTAGCTGCAACCAAAACACTATTTGCAAAACAGTTTTGCTGTACTGGAGATATTTAAACTAGTCTTCTGTCTCAAGGAAGCTGATTAAGGGACTGAATTACTCTAAGCAGAACCTAATGATAATGAGGCTATAAAATTTCTTAAGCCAAAGGTATTTGGCTTGTGGGAAGAAGAATTACTCAGAATTAAGTTATTGAGTGAATTAAGGAAGACACATAATGCCAAAGTTAAGCTAAGAAATTAAAACAGCAGGATTTCTAACCCTAGAAAAGAATTTGAACATAGAGACAGACATCTAGGCAAAAACTATACATATTCCAAAGAGAGGTGGGAAAATATTGCTTATGCTTTTAAAAAGAATTTCTCATTTAAAAAGAATTTCTCATTAAGAGTCACAATTGTCTCTCATAGACAACTGCTTTGCAAGCAGTTAAAATCTTTGCTGCTTCTTGCACCCTGCTGACCAAGCATTACCATTTCTTCATTTTGTCAGTGTTGATAATATTTAAATCTCACACTAACCACAAAGGATCACTATTCTTTATAGAAAGAATAAAACTGAGTAAAGAGATACATTTTGAACAAGTGTGTGCAATAGTATAAGATAACAAGAGTTATACTTCAGGAGACAGTCTGGTCTTGAAAACTGCTAAGGGTTAAGAACTGCCTCATTCTCCCCTTCCAAATTAGTGGAAAGCTTTCCAAAACAGAGCCCCAAAATTTTTCAGTACCTCAATTTAAATGAGCTTCTGAAGTTATGTAACAAGATATTTGATATCTACGTCTGCTTTGATCAAAAGTTTGCAGACAACTAATAATATATCACTGCTTAAAAGACAGAAACTGTGCTCTGAAGTCAGTTTCCTAAAAGTTTGTCTCAGGTCTTACCAAATGTCATTCGGCCACTAACAATTTCTGGCGATTTCTTCATGTCATTAATAGCAGCAACAGGAAGACCCCAATTGGCAACTGGCCCCCAAAAGTGCTGTGAAGAGGGAAAACAAAAAGTTAAACAGAAACAAAGATCTCCTGCAGTATTCTTACAGTTTTTTCTTAGCCAAACAAAACTAGAAGGCAGGGTTATGGGTAAAATTCCATGAAAAGACAGAGACTATTTTTAATGTAAGAGAGAAAAACTAAACATCTCTTTTAGTGGGATCTACTCCTCAGACAAAAGTAAAGGAACCTACTCTGGATCTTGTTTCAGACTGGAGAGGAACTATCTAAAGCCATTGAAATAGAACTTGTGTAATTATAGCTCAGCAGTCATTAAAGATCTGATTGGCATTGTCAGATACTTCAGATTTATAGCTCACTTCTGAGCAGAGAATTAGAATTTCCCCTTTTCACATAGGACTCCTCAAAAATATAATGAAAACACAAGGACTTAATGAAGTGAAGAACTGAAGCTGTTTTCATTTTTTGCGGAGGATGAAGAAAAGCTCAGCAAGCATCTTGTGAGTGCTTACACCCTCTCTTTGAAAAAGCAGGGCCAGCAAGCAAAGCAACCTGTTACCCTGAGCTTCACCTGGAATTGCTGAAACAACTTGGTGATTACTTAAAACTCAGTGATTCAATAAATATCAGAGGAGAGCAGTTGGCAACAGGTGTGTGCACAGATAGAAAAAACAGGGACAAGAAATGGAAAGGATCAAATCAGAAACTGACAAGTTTGATGGGCATTCGCTAAAAGACTCCAAACTGAGAAAAACAGTGTCATAAGTTCAACTTCCACTACTGTTAAGAGTAACAAGGCTTCACCAGAATTCTTTCCACAGAAGATGCACACAGTATTTGCCTCAGCTTCTTCTAAGTAGAAACTCATTCTCAAAAGTAACTTGGCCAGATACAACAAAAGAGATGCAGCTCACAAGAAAAAGCTTTGCAGATACCACCTATATTCATTCTTTTGACACTTTCTGTAACTGAGAATTTGAAATTCTCAGGGGGTATTTAAATTTCTTGCAATTTTAATTCTAAGATAGTCTTGTGCCAGTCTTGCTTGTAACACTAGAATCAGACTAAAAGCCACACTTGCTTCCTGCAGTTGCAACAGAAGAAACTTAAATAGAAAAAAAGTTACACACATAGTTTTGATTGTTCAACTTCAGTGCAATATGCAAAATACAGTATTTCTGCAAATTCAGATTTATAGCAGTATTCTGAAGATCAGAATAAAAGCATTTGTTTGCTCTATCCCCAGTGATAGGAAAATTAACATCTGTAATGGTTAAGGCCTCTCAGGCATGTCAGAGGTGACATGGCATAACTGAGGAGAGTAGCATGACTGCAGCTCTCAATGGTATTTACACTGTACCACCACACCAAAGCAAACTTCAAGTGGAGAGACACTGCCTGTACTTGGTGATGGTTTTATAGTCATTTCAAGGGTCTCATTTGAACAACTGTAGTTTATGAAAAATAAGCTCTTTTTTTTGAATCTATGAAATATTTACAGCTTTTAAGAATCTGAGTGACAACTTCTGTTCTGAAAAGTAAATTAAATCAATTTGGCATTTTTACTTGATCAACTGCCATTAGAACATAATCAAATAATACACCATAAGATTATGGAGCACTCAAATCCAGGCTGTACAAGCTGAAGAATCATCAGTAAACAAAAGTACTGTAGCAGTAGCTTTTCTCTGCTGACAAGGAGTTTTATTTGGAACCTTGAGATTGCTATCAGGCTTTAAGAGCCTCCAGGCAGGCAGCCCTTTGAAGTCTCACAAGAATTAAAATACACCTATAATACACCTTGTCTTTTGTCTACGTAGAAGAACAAATCTTCCATAACATTATAATTCACAGTACAACAGGCAGAAAATTCCCACTTCCAGTTTCAGGGACAAGCTGAAAGGGTCCAGGACAGAAGAGTGTAGTGTGAGTTGTTTTGTACATTTATTGTCTGGCCTGAAGGCCATTAGAGATAAGCCAGGTAGTTTGGTTATGTAACAGTATCGCTGTTATGTAGAAGAATGGGTTCCAAACTGCTCTGATCTCCTTAGCAAAGGAATATGGAAAAAATAAAGACCCTTAAATTTAAGACATTCTGAGGGAGCTAACACTTGGTCACCTTAACCTCAAACTTGCAATTAAGTATTTCTAGTGCATCACTCCTGGAGGTTTGCAGTATGCCTTTCAGGTGCAGAGTCATAACAGTGCTAAGGGAAAGAGACAGCAAGTTACTGAAGTTGGGAAGAATGTGAAACCAGAAATCCCCTCCCTTTTCTTACCGTACTGTCCAAGTGCACCGTCAGGGTTTTCCATTCAAAAAGCACATGAAAGAAAGAAGAGAAGAAAAAGCCACATTAGTTTCTTTCATGGTCTACATAGACAAAAGCATACCACAACAGAAAATAGGTAGAAGTTAGGAAGTTGTCACAGCATTAACTTTGAATAATGTATTAGTGTTTAAAAAATCCCATTTTCCACAAGAGCTGTCACTGTGACAAGTGTTTGCTGCTCTTTTTCCCAACTACATAAAATCCCATTATGGTCAGTGGAAGACATTCAACTCTTCAGAGCACCCAAGATCCCACCCCAACTAATTTAAAGGATGCCAGAAGACATCAAGCTTTGTCATGACAAAGCTAAACAGCGAAAATTCTTCAGTGAAAGCTTTGAAGTTGCTTGGAATTCTCTGTATGCCTCTGTAAGTAGGTCAAACCAAAGACTGCCAGATATCTTCCTGTCACTAGGTTTGGGCCAACTATGGCTGTACCAAACATAAGCTGTAACACATTCTCAGTGATGGATACAATTACCCTTCAGTCATGTCTGGGGCTCATTTCAGTGATCATCTAGGTACCAGTTTATGTAATAACTTAATGGTCTATGCATAAAAGAGAGACTACACCATACATTTAAGATTGCTTGTTACAAAGTGCTTGTAACAAAAGCTTACTAACTTTTAAACATCTTTTTAACAAGGATATTGATAAAGACTTAGTTCTGAATCATGACTTACAAGAAGGCATTTCTTATGAGAAATAGGTAGGTTAAAAGAAAACCTAGAACTTTTCCAAGTTGCAGAACATTTTGCTACTATTGGTTCCCTCACACTGATTTCCATGTTCTTAGATCACCAATTTATAAATAGCCATGGCAAGGGAACAGTCAGGTCTACTCAGGAAATCACACAGGATGTGTTTCAGTGAGTCTTCACTACAAGCTGGTTCAAGGTGCTTAGTTGGGATGCCCTTGACTAGTCCAACCACTTGGTTTTTGTTTTCTCTTTAACTGATCTGCAGCCACAGTTGACTCAAGACAAGACAAATGCAAACATAGGTTTTTACAAAAAATCTTAACTACAGTTCAGATGTGTCTTCTGGCATCACATTTTTGTTCCAACAGAAGTCAGCCCTAATTTTTAAAGTGTAAGTTGTTTCCAGGGAAGTGAAAGCCTAAAATAGAATCAAACTGATACTACCTTAACAGAGTAGGCAGCTCTGGCTAAGGTCTTACAAGGTTGTCCTTACAATCACATGGGAGTGGAACACTTATTATACTTTTAGAAGAGGGCAAACCAAGGGCACATTGACTCTTCCAGGAAACAGGCACCCAGCCCCAGAGCTCTGCAGCCAAGAGAGTTGCAACAAATGCACCACATCAATAGTGAGGATACTGCACCATGTGTACCCATCTGTTTCTGAAGTAACTCCATTCCAAATTAGTAGTTTCCAACAACTTAAAGAACTAAATTCAGTCTCTTGACAAAGAGAACATTGCACTAATGTTTTCAGAACTATGGACAAAAACTGTTGGATTTACTTACTCAATTTCCAAGTGTCAGTTTTCTGTATAAATGTCTAGATATGACAAGAGGAATCCAGGGCTGCTCAATACCTTATCAGTATTAAGTTCATTCCAAAAAGGGTGTAGTGAGTAAGATTTCATTTCCTAAAATTTCTGCACATATTTTCCTCATTCTGGCAATAAGAATATTAATAGGCCAGAGACCATTCTGTAAATGTAGGTGAACTGTCACTATGTGTTTTCCCCATATTGCCATCTCCTAAGTGGAAAGGGCACTTACCCTTCTGCAAAAGGGCAGATTGGTCAGCTCTCACCACACACAAGACAAACAGGTGCTGTGTCCTTCAGTTTCTAGCACACATCACAGAGAACTTTTTATTTTAAAGTTCTTATGTCCTCATGTTTAAAGATTTACTAAAGAGAACTGAAGATCAGCTAATTTTAGTTCTATTACTGATGCAAACTCCTCTGAAGTTTGTTCAAATTAAAAGCAAGTTCCTAGACAGCTCACATCAGTGCTCAGGCTTTCCAGGGAATGAACCGTCTCTATTTCAAAGCCGTCTGTATTAACAGAGTCCCTACATTGGCATTAGTGCTGAGTCATCAGGAAGAGACATTCCAGAAGTGCCCCAGCACACTGCAACGTCCATGGTTATTTTTCTGCTACGAGGAGATTTCTGGATTCCTTGGAATTCATTATGTGATGAAAGCAATTTAGGCTTCTACCACAAGAAAATGACAGCTTGTCTAGAATGATGTCCCTCTCTTAAAAGAGGAGGGAAACTGTTTTATTAGATGTTTTTCAGAAGATGTTTTAAATCAATAGACTAAGAAGTAAAAGGATGCAGGTGCCTACTATGAGTGGCTTAGATTATATTACTATAGTGACAGCTGCCATTTTTAGAATCTTCAGACAAAATGCAACTTCAGGTTCACAATACCTAGAGCTAGCAGGCTTTAATATGCTAATCAGCTAGTTTTAAATTAACATTACTGCTGCATTTTACAAGAAGCAGGAAAAGTCTACTTACAGCTTATGTTCTTACTACACTTATTTTGAAGCATTAAGATACAGTTAGAGTAAATTTGTATTTATGTGATTTACAGTCATTCAGATCCCCATTAATCACCACTAGAGAAAAGCCAGATGTGAAACTGGCAGAACAATTCATTTTTAATGACAGTTTAAAAGGAATTTCTCCTGTTTCTTTGTGCAAGATCCAAAAGCTAACCTATGACATAATGCAATTCTAATGCCAGATATACCCACCTGAGCAAAGCAGCTGCATTCATTACACCTGCTTTCATATTTGCAGGTTATGAAGCTGAAATCAAAGGTACTTATTCCAATAGATGTCTGCAAGTTTTGATTCCCCCAAGCCATAATAACAGAGCACTTAATCCACCACTCTGGGTAACTTCAGTTATTCTATTGAGGGTCAAGTAATCTAAAGCCTATCACTGGTATCCCAAACAATACCTTAATGCATTAATTCTGACAAACAAGTTTCATGTTTATAAAGCTTTGATTCCCTGCAGTGATTAGATGCTGATTTTTAAAACAGACACCGTAGTCTCAGAGCTTTAAGGATACTTTTGCTCCATAGGCAAAGAAAGGACTTTTTTTTCAGGGTAGAGTCCTATAGTCTGGAGAAGAAATCATCTTCAGGAAGAAATGCAAAAAGATAATTCTCCATTTCTTCTGTGCAGAAGACAGACAAGTCTTTTACTGACAGCTATTTAAATTTTAAACTCAACAAAAAGCCAATAACTTAGACACTCATCTCCTAGTGGGCAAGAAACAATGCTGAAAGGTCAGAGCACATGGAGCAACTGACTTTAACTCTTCATGACACACCCAGTAACAGGAATACAAATTAAGCAGTATCTTAAAGCAAAACACATTCCATCCACAAAATGGTAGAAACCTGTGGAATGCTCTTTTTACTGCAATACAGTCACATATACAGCTTGTTTGAAGACTAAATGAAATACATCTGAAAGGTTTTTTTTTTTTAAAAAAAAAAACCCTTCTCAGTCTTGGGTGAAGATAGAGCTACTTCCTGGAACTGTGATGACATTAGGAAGCAGCTGTTATCTCATCTGGATGTTTGCTTTTCTAATTATGAAGCCGATTACTGGTTTAATGGCCATTTACATGCTTCACATGAATCCTGTTACAATTAACTAAATTTCAACACTAATATGCATCCATTACATGGCACCTTGAAGACTTTCAAAAGGAATCACAGAAGCCTGCTCTGAACTTTTTGTTTTGCTTCAGGGTTGCTCTCTTCCTTCTCATATTTTTGTCCTACTGTTTCTGTGGATTTTGATCTTGTGAATACCAAACAAATTGGGCAAACTTTCCAGTGCCTCACCATCCTCACAGTAAAGCATTTCTTCTCAATATCTAACCTAAGTCTATCCTCCTGAAGTTTAAGGCTTTATTGAGCCTTTATATTATAATCCCTCATCCATGCAACCTTACACCATCTCCTACTACTTTAACCAGGACTACGTTTCTCAGATAAACAGATGTCCTCCTACATGCTTGCTCAACATCAAACACCAGTTGCAATAGATGTAGGTAAAATAGCAACCAACAGCTATAGTGAAAGGTTGCTCAACCCTTTTGATTAGAAGAGACCATTTTTTATTTGTTTTGTTTGTCAAACAGCCTGTCAGCCAGAGAAACTTTAGCCTGCCTGCCTCAGACTGGTCATGCACAGTGGTTCAACAAGACTTAAGCATGCCAAAGCTGTTCTTTAAGGCAGTCTTGTCGTTTCAGTCCAGAGTGCCATACTCCTTCCCACAGCACACAAGACAAAGCTTGACACAAGCACTGAGCTGTCTGGGAGGCGACTTAAGCCACATTCCCACGACAACGGGGCTCTAACAAGCCTCTGGAAAGAGAGACCTACTTAGAGGTACTCAGAGATTCAAATAACCGATCTTCAGGCTGCACGCATGATCAAGCCCGCTTCTGCCCTTGTGGCAGGCAGCGGTCAGATTGTCCGGGTCCCGGGCTCCAGTGCCCGCTGCCTCCTCTGTGCCGCAGCGAGCTCCAGCCCGCGGCGGGGCGGCACTCGCGGCTGTCACAGCCGGGACGGGAAGGTCACGGAGGGGCGCAGCTGCCGCGGCAGCTTCAAAGCGCGCCGCGTCACTTCAAGGTCAAGGCCGGTTTGCTCGGGCCGGGGCGGGACAGTGACAGCCCCGACCGCCCCCGCGGGCCGAGGTGACGGCGGGCGAGACAAGGGGAACGACGGGACCACGAAACCTTCGGACCGGCTCTTCGCTGTCTTCTCCCCGCGCCCAGCCGCCGTCGAGGGCGAGCTCGCCAGGTGTCAACCGGTGCCAACCGTCCCACCCCGTCCCGAGCGCCCCGAGGCTGCGGGGGGCTGATGGGCTCGGGGATCGGACGGCGGTCCCTGC
>VXBB01004020.1:48811-62313 GCA_013399915.1 Illadopsis cleaveri
GTAAATAATTAAGTTTGTGTACTTGTAGAAGAATGGATGCATTTGACTTAAGTACCCAAATGTGCATGTGCCAAATTGAATTAGGTGGTTAAAACCTTCAAACTATGTAGAGAGGATCTTTTCTTGTTAGAAAGATTTGAAATACTGTGTCCCACAGACATCTGATTTCATCCTTATGTGGGTATTGATCTTTCCAATAAACATTAATGTTAGCTGGTGATACAGAAGCTTCAGTTCACAAAAGCTATCTTGTTTTTTACGAGATAGCTTGTTTTTCCACACCAAGTGCCTTATAAATTAAATACTGTATCCAAAACCTACTGATCCTTGGCACCTGGGCTGGACAGTAGTGTCTGCCCTGCACACAGAGGGAGTGTTAGCCCTTGCAGAATGGAAGCCAAACCTTTCACACACAGCAGGAAGTGCAACAAAACCAAACAAAGAAGACATGTGGAGTAGATCAATGCCCTTACTGTGACCTCCACTGGGACTGTGGTGCTGCTTTCTTGCTCACATTGTCCCTCTTGAAGGCTGTGCAGAAATACATTTTTATAACCTGCTGAAAGTAGTTCCTTCTTCTCTCTGAAAGCTCAGGAGGAGGCAATGGTAGCATCATATCTGCATCACATGGAAACCCTGTGATCTCAGTACTCGCTAAGGGCGCTGCAGATCTGGGCAGGGAACCCCATCAGCTTCTTCCTTAGGCTGCTGTTGGTCAGACCCACACAACAACATCCTGGGAACATGATGCAAGCTTCCAGCCATGTAGGCTTATTTAATGCTCTTTGGACTAAAAGAGGGACTGTCACTTTGCAGGAGGGTGCCCTGAAGGGGGTTGCTATGCACTTCCATACTGAGTGGCTGCTCTGCACAAATTTCTGATACGTCATTCCTCAAGGAGGCTGCTACAGCAGTGTTTGTCACAGAACCGGAAAAAGTCGCACTAGATGTAATCCTTAGTGTTTAGGTTTACCAAAACCAGTTCTTCTGGGAATTGCTAATATTCACCATCTTGAAGCTGAAGAGAGGAGTGGGGTAGTGTTTTCCCTGGAGAAGCACCTTCTTTAACAGTCACTATGCATTATTAGGAACAGCGTTTATACTTGTATTTGATAATCCTTCCTTCCATTAGAATTTTGCACCCTCTATATCTCCCTCAGTGTACATCTCATAGATATTCAGGAGCTGTATAATGCCAGTCAGTTCACAAGTTGCCACTCAGCTCCAGGCCCTGGTAATGTAAAAAATTCAAGATTTTGTGGTCTAATTTTTGCTCTCTTTTAAAAGCTTAATTATAATTGGAGATCTCATTCGAAATTAAAGCCTTATTTTTTCTCAAAGGTTTCACTTATGTTTGACATCTATTTCTGTAAGACCCTCCTGTGGTTCATAGGAATAGTGCACTATTAATGCTATAATAATTTATTTGGATTTTAAGGCAGTGTGTTTTTTACTATGTTTAAGGGACACCATTTACCTGGTCTGGTTACAGGTCTTAACCATATTGCACCAACTGTGGGGAACAGGTTGTTCTAAATTAACATTGTAGGTAGTCATAAACATCACAAAATTTCAGTGATATCCTATATTGTCAAAAGACAGCAAATATTCTCCACATGTACCATACTAAAGATACAAATTTAAACAGAGAAAGTTGATTGTTCCAGTCATTTGTGGCTTAAAAATCTCTGAATTAATCTTTGGAGTTCATCCATCAGTCTTGATCTGCTCATTCAGTGCCAACTGCTTGTGGTAGCTTGATATGAATGCACGTCATATTTGAGGCCCAAAGAGACCATCACAGGCCTTTAAAATTGATTTCCAGATTGCTGCAAGCTATTGAAGTCATTCACTTGCTTTGCATTAACCTTCTGTCTGCTAAGGGACACTACTAAAAGTGATACAAGGGGAATGACAAACCCCATTGCTCTTTTTATGTTTTATTCCAATGAATAACAGCCTCACTTTTGAAACTACAGTTACCTCATTTCCATTCTGCAGCTGCATGAATTTTGCACCCAGAAATTTGCCTGGTTTTGTGCTCTGGTCTTACTCTCTCTGCTTCTGGAACATGTGATTTTTCTCCCTGTGAAGATTCTTGTAGACAATAATCAAGTCACCTCTCAGCCATCTCCAAGCTAACCTGAACAGACCAGGGTCTTTAATAATCTCCGTGGCAGGTATTTGGGTTTGTTTTTTTGTTTTGTTTTGTTTTTTCCTGCATCTGTACTGTGGACCATTTAAATATAACTGAATTACATTAGTTGGTGCCATTTTAAAACTGACACTTGAGGCCTGAATGGTGGGGTTTGCATGACATTTTCTTACCTTGGCAGCAGACTACTGCAAAAGATCAGCACTGTCAGGAGTTTCTTAAAGCTGATGGGTCACTCTTGTCACTTCTCTAAAGTGAAAGGCAGGTTGTTTCTGTTCTCTGTGTTTAAGTCTCCATTGTAACAGCTGATGTTCCTAAAGGGTAAATTGTTTTAGTACCAACACGTGAAATAAGTAAATGGATGAATAAAGCAAATAACTGATTCTAACAGAATTTACAACAGATACAAGAGCCTAGACAACAACGTGACAATTGGAAAGTCTGATTAAATGCACTGGAAATCACTAGTCTTCCTTTGATTGCCTTAGCAAGGAGACTATTATTAAAATTGAAGCTGCAAAATTCTACAGTAGGGAAAGAGTTAGGCTTTACAGCTGCAGCTGCTTTTACCAGTGACCACAGACCCTGAAGGACAGGAAGAATCAATTAGACAGGAGTGTGCCAAGCCAAAACAATGCACAGGCTTACCACAGATTGTGAGTCACCAGCCTCTTAATAAACTAATTTCCTCAACAAAACATGGAATTGATCTCAGGCCAGCTTTGGTTGTTTAGAAAACACCCTAAGAGCTTCTGTCCATATAGATAAATGGACAGATTATCCTTTTTTTCCATCCCGACTCCAGACAGCTGGAGTATGGCACCTTTAACAGACTGAAGTTATCTATGAGTAACTTGAAAAGCTAGACATAGCCTAATATTCTTGTCTTCAGCTCTTCTTCACAGCTTTTAATGCAAAATCTTTCCTTCTTGTGATCTTCAAACATTAGTTGGTATTGTTGCTGCCTCTTGTTTGCCCTGCTGTATTGCCTGAGGCGCTCAGCCAGCAGTTGTGCTGCCTTGATGATGCTATTCAGGCATGTAACAGGACTTTCTGAGCCTCCAGACAATTCCCATGGTACATTGTTGTGGGACATAAAAAGGGGGTGAAGTGAACTGGGATGGAACAGAGGAGGGGAAAGATACAAGAAAGAAATGAATGTTGACTAAAGAGCAAAATTACAAGTGGGAGGGGAGTTGTTGGCTACTGTTTTGTTTTTGTTTGTTTTTTTTTAATTTTAAGCAAGTGTGTACCTCAAGGGGAAAAAAAGCATGGTTACTTTCTCATTAAGTGCAAGGTTTAAGATGCTTGCCAATGCAAGTTTCCTAAAAGAGCTGTGTCTGATTAGGCACTTGAGTACATTCTGGAAAGCCTTCCTCTCAGCTATCTTATTTATTCATTTTCTAGCATTGGAGGGAAAGACTATAGTCTGCCTGCCAAGGGCTTGGCATGACCTATGGCTTCCTAACCAGGTCATCTGAAAAGTTCATTTGTGTCCAACAATGGATGAACTTGGCTCATTCTTGGTCATGGTCATATTACAAGAAGCAGCAGAAGTGGGAATGGAAGAGAAAGCCTGGATTGTTTTGGGGTTTTTTTCTCTTCAGTTTTCCTATTTCGATGGTCTTGTATAGCATTGTGGTTCTCCAGAGAAGTCTCCTTTTTTAACCTCTGGGCCTACAAAGACAGGTGTACTAGATTTATTTGCCTTCCTACCAGAACAGGCTCTAAACCCACAAGATGGACCTGTGGGGCAGAAATGTGGTAAGAGAAAGGTGGAATAGCTCATGGTAGATGCTGAGGTGCAGAGGAAGAGGATGGGGAGGGCCATGCATGTCCCAGTGATGAAGGACCATGAGGAGGACTAAAGGAGCAGGAAGTTTCTTTCATGAACAGAGAAAATAAAGGAAGGACAGAAGTGGGAGTAGGACAGGCAGCTGCCAGGAGAAAAGAGGCATGAGACTGCCTATGATCAGAGCAGAAATCCTACAAACATTTTTGAAGTCCAAGTTTGCTTGGTTATGCTTGCTTGAACCTAAATCACATGCTGTTTCTTCATCTCTGGTACCACATGCTGTTCCTGCAAGGAACCTGAGCCAGACTCACCACCTTTGTGATGCTGCCTGCTCTGATGACAATCCAGATGTGAACACCAGTGGAACTGTGTGCAGGCTCAGATGTAATGCCAGGGAGGCAGAACCAATCCTTCAAAGTAGGAGGGGTTGATTTTGCTTTTGTGGTCACTATTGAGTCCAGCAAACAGAAAAGGCTATGCAGGCTGCTTGCCAGAGACCAGCAGTTTCCAGAGGAATGGTGCCTTGGAAGATCTCAAGGGGGCAAGGGAAATTCATGCTGAGGCAGCTTGTGTGAAAGCACTCATTTGTCTGTCACTGAAATCCTAAATTTGTCTAGTAGGTGAACTGTGTGAATGATGGGCATTAAAAGTTTATTTGTTGCTTCCCAAAACAGAGGTTTGAGTATTCAGGCTGCACAGAGATAACAGTTCCAGGTATAATTTGAACAGGTAACTGTGTGCTTTTACTGTGACCAACACATGGCATTCAAACATGGCCAGTGCTTGGGGACTGGAAAGGAATTATGCAATAACAAGCAGGATCCTTTTTGCTTTTCTTTTCTTTTTATTTCTTTATAAAGAAAGGAAAGGATGGGCATGCCAAACCAAAATGGCAGAATACAGACAAAGGTGAGCACTGAGGCTTCTCCTTGGGCACCACCCACAGTAAACTCTTGCCTTGGTAGGGTACAGCTCCCCATCCCTCCTGGCAGGAGGAACCCAGCATGCAGCCAGCCCTTCAGCACAATCACAGCTCTTTGAAGTTAGTTTGCACAGTTTCACAATACCATCAGCCCACGTCATGGTGGGGCAGCAGCAGCTGAGGCCAGCAACATTAGCAGCAGCAACATGGGATACAGTGCACAGAAAAAAGGGAGCAAAGAGCTTGTTTGCAAACAATTGTAGGTAACAATATAGAAAGTCCAAAGATCATCATTCTGCTATAAAAATATTACACTTCATAAAACCATGTACTATAAAAAAAATCTATTCAGAAACGCTGGTAAACATAACAAATATCTGTACACTGGCTGCCCTTTTCATACAGGAAACATAAAAAGCGTGAGCCTCAGAAATCATCATTTTGTAAACATGAATATGGAGCCTGTAAACAAAGTGCTAGATCATGGTTCATATTTTGTCAATTTAATACTACCCAAGTAAACCCCTTACACACATCATCACCTAATGGCCAGACTCCACTACTGCAAAAGAAAGAGGACTTGAATCTGAGCTCTCCCACTAGAGTCACTGAAGGTGCACATGGATTAAGGAACTAACACAGGAGTGAAGGCAGCAAGATTTGGCTTTGAGTAGAAAATCAGAAACAATCTTTTAACAACTGGTTTTTGTTTTCTGCACTTCAAATGCATATTTTCCAGCCTCTCCTTTCAAAATCTGCCTTCATCAAAGAGGGCATGCATTTTCCTTATTTTCCTTTCAGGCTAAAGCATCTCTGAAAAATATGTCCATAACATCCATTTAGGAGACATAATGGAGCACAAGTTGACTTTGTAACTATGTATAACAAAGCAAGAATCAGTGGTTGAGCAGTTCAACACTGAACATCATGGTTTACACAATATGGGATGACAAAAAGGGCCAAATTCTTAACTTTAGACTCCAAATTTTGGGCTGCAAAATATTTACATGTGCAAGCTTTGTGATGACATGCATGATCAGATGCTGGCTGACATACATGGGTTGTCACACAGTTGCACCTGGAAATGCAAGGTCTAGGTTCATGAAAATCTGTGAAGAGAGTTTAGATAAAATTTGGCTCTAAGAATTACTGTAATGTTATTTACTCTGTAACATTTTTGTTCTGCATAGGCTTCAATCCACCCTTCGCTTGAATACTATGAGTTTTAGTTTGGCTGTGCACACGGAGAGCCTTACTTTTAACTTCACTTCATTTCTGAGTTTAAATTCTCATGTTTTTGCTAACTTTCAGAACAGTGTAGAGTGTACAACTGTGTGTGTCTGCTGTGGACAAACATGGAGGGAGGAGTGTGGGACTGTGTCCACACAGGAACTGAGGTACCAGAAGCAGCTTAGCTGCAGGCAACACAAGATTTCAGGATCAGGGTCAGCTACGAGGTAAGAATATACACTTCTAAAGGAAAATTATGTATACTTGGAAAGATGAAAAGAAAGATTGGCTTGCACATTTCATTTTTTTAAAATGAACTATACTAAAGCATCTTATTAACATTATTTTAGACCTTTTTATTTTAACGTAAGGAGTATCTGAAGGGTTGTGCTGCTTTCCTGTCTTTTAGGACTCAGATATGTAAACCTGGAGCTCATGTGACTCTTTCTTAGAAGTGTCATCTCTGGATGTTCAACAAGAGAACTTTTCTTCTAAATATTTGCTTTGGCATTTCTGAAACACACATTCTAAGAGAGAGCTTCAAAACACCTGTCTGAAAATAATTTTCCAGTGAAAGCTACAATATATTTTCTGCCATAGTAATCTCCTGTATCTTCTGTGTTTGACTGCCCTATTCCTTCTAGGGATCAAAAAAGCTCTAGCATGCTGCAAAATCTAGAATTTCCTCTGTAAAAATGGATCATTAAAAAAAAAACCCTGGGGTTTTTCTATCACTCTTATTAAATGCATGGTAGCAAAAATACATACAGTCAACATTATTTCCCCATGACATGCCATCTGTGGCCCTACACCTTCTGGTTACAAGGAGTTTGAATGAACTTGTGGCTGATTTTAAGGAGCCTGGATTTGTCCACCTCTCTGTGCACAGGGCTTGGCATTGGGAACCTGCTGCTGTACAAACATCACATCATTTATAGCCCTGACTCTGAGCCACATTCGGGCTCTGCTCAGCACAGTGCAGCAACAGAGGGACAGAGGTGACACTGAACTTGAAGCCACTCCAATGTGTTGACAGCACTGTTGGCTAAACTGGTCCTGTTTGTTGCCTTCCTGCTGTCCCCAGCCATTTGTTCTGACGCACAAACATTTGCTTTGCCCCGCAGTGACCTGGCTAAGGGAGGTGTGAAAGGACAGATGAGCAGCTGAAGTCAAGAAAAAGTGACTGCCTGCCCTTTTTAGTGTCAGCACATGCATATGCTGGTGTAAATTCAGTAGACCAGCAGCATAAGAAACCTTTGTGCCATCCATAGCATAGGGGATGAGCCAAGCCCTGTCATAATTCATATCACAGACACAGAGCAGTTGCATACTTGACTGAGGTTTGGATGTATTCAGAGGTACCAGAGCTGGGTACAAGTTGTTGGAGAGAGTTGAAAAGGTCTGGCTGAAAAGAGAGCCCAGTATTACATCCATGGTTAGATGAAGTACAAGGACACACAATCTGTACCTTTTAAGAGTCTGACGTGATGTCATGACCTCATGTCACACAAGATGTGTTTCACTCAGCTCTCTGAGCATGGGTTATCCCCAGCACCCTGGGCTCTCAGGGAACTGAAGATTTTTTTTTTCTGAGGAAACAAACCAGAATCTATTCTCAGGTAGACTTCTTTTTCAAATGTAGAGATTTATAAAAACATGTCTGTGAGGGTCACTTGTCATTTGCTGAAATAATTAGGCTTTATAAATGCTATGTGCTGTCAAAACTTGCTTAGAAGTTAAACAGATTTTAAATAAGTGAAAATTCATGAGGGTCTGCGGCAGGGATCAGCCCTCCCTTTGAGCAGCATCTCCCACACCTCTGCCATATAGACAAGCTGTGGTGCTGTGTAGGAACTGGGGTAACGCTTCCCATGATATTCTTCATCAGGGTCATTTGGCTTCTTCAGAGTCCTGGAGCTGCAGAAGTGGGGTCCAGCTCTGCAAAATGTGGGGATATGCCTCCTCCTTGCTGGGCAGACACTTCTCTCCTGGACTGAACAACAAAACCTGCATGGATATAGTCCTGTGCAACCTGCTCTAAGTGAACCTTCTTTAGCAGGGTGGTTGGACTAGATAGTATTTATAATAGCCTAAGGCACTAGGTCACTTTATGGATTAAAAACTTGCAAGATGGTATGTTCTAATTCAAACAGATTTTTAGACTTTCAGGAGTTAAACATCTCTTAAGATTATATAAAGAGAGGGAGAGAGATAGAGAGAGGCTAAGCCTTTTTCAGTTTTCTCTTAGAAAAAAAAAGTGTTTATAGCTTAAAAGAGTTATACCATGGCCAGGAGTCTAGAAAGGAGATGCTGGTGTACAAGCAGCCATTGCAGTAATTAGGCCACAGCCCAGCATCCTCTCCTAGATCCAGCTGGGCCAGGGGAAGCAGTGGGTGCTATCAATCTGAAATAATGACTGCCAGTGGCATATTCCTCCCTTTCTGCCTCGCTTGGGTTTGCTGATGGACGCCCTTGTATTTCAGTCCAAGAACGCTGGATCAGCAAGACTGACAGTGGAAAAGGTTTAATTGGGTTCACTTGACTGGAACAGGTCAGAAAACCCTCAGAATAGCAGCTCTCATGGCAGGACTGCAAAGGGGAGACTGATCTGCCCTTGGAAATACATGGGGATGCACATCTGGGACAGAGGGGAGGCTGGATGGAGCAGTTTATTCCATGGATGGACACAGCCTTTTTTTCTACACCCAGAGTAATCATTACCATTGTCAATGAGAGATCTCAAAGAACACTGCAGACAAAACTCTCCAAATATCACCTCAACCCCTGACTACACTTCTACCCTTTTTGGATAAGGTGGGACAGCACCTTTTTTGTGCACGTGTTTACATACAGACACATATGTGCACACATCTGGATGCACTGACAACAAAACCTTAATAAGCAAAGCCCACTATATGTATGGGCTTATAGTTATTTATAGGCTTATAAAGTAATTAATGAGCATTAAGATGTATGAGTCCGTATGTATCTCTATGGCAACAGTTGGTGGGTTAGAAAGATGTATGTCAGGAAGAGATTAAAACCTTTAAACTTTGGGAAGAGCAACATCCTGTAAGCTTGGCCTACACTAATATTCAGTTGAAAAGGATGCTTGAAGAATTAAGACTGAGTCTATCTAGAGGGAATTAGACTTTTTCCAATGGTTGTGAGAGAAAGCAATGCAAAACTGAAGCAATGCAAGATGACCAGGAAATCTCAGAGGGAGACAAAAAGTGTACATAATATTTTCAACAGTCTTTCTGCCCAATACAGTTACTCTGACCATTAAAAATATGTTTTGTTAAAACAGCACATATCAGTTGGGACCCCAGAAAATTCAGCCCTCCCTCCAAGTTGCCTTTTTTATCCTTATGACCACCTTGCCTTCTTCCAGGACAGAAGTCACTTCAAGGAAAACAAGGCCTGGCCAGAGCTGTTCTGCACCAACCAGGATATCCCTGCCAGTGGATATCCTCACAGTGTGCTGTTAGCAGAGATGTGTGAGACTTAACTTCTAACACGCAAAAAATTCTAAAGGCAGCAAAAAGCTGACACTGAGCATAGCTTAGCCAGAGGAGAGAATGTGGGCTGCTGTGTACACAGGCATAGGCAGCCACCTGAGCGTTTGCACTCATCAGTCCCAGCCAATTCAGCCTCTGTGTGAAGTTTCACAGCATTATTTTAGAAAAGAGAAGGGCTTCAAGGAGAGCTGCTTTGCAGCGATCCTCTGTGCACAGCACATAAACTTGAACATTAAATATCAGTTTAAGTTATTAAGAATAAATTTAAATTTAAAAATAGACTAATGCAAACAAACAAACTTCAGTCAACTTTGAAGCAGAGATAGTTTTAGGAAGAATATTACTATAGCAAATGAAACCCCTTGGACACTCTGAGACAGTGATCTAGTAATTCCAGTTCAGCACCGAGATGCACAAACTACCCAGCAAGCAAAAATTACCATGTCTAGCATATGAAGCTCCATGTTCACATTTTTCTTTTTTTTTTTTTTCTCCCCTGTCACAACAGAAAAAAGCCATCACAGCACAGTAGCCTTTTCCACAAAACATCTGAGGTGACAAAATTCACTCAGAAAATAAAAACTGACAAAAGCAGTACAAAGAAGAATCCCGGTCAGCTTGTGACCACCAATAAGCCAAGATGGGTAAGAAAAAGAATAAAAAAATAGTTCACATCTGGCACCACAAACCTTGCTTGCTTTCTTTGAAACCTGGGAATGAGAAAATGTCCATTTTGCAGAGACCGTTCCAACAAAAGTTTTCTTTCCCTGGACCTGGAAAATCCAGGTATTAGGGCACAGAATTTTTGTTTTATATGTATATAAATACACATGTACATATTCATATAAATATAAAAGCAGAGCATCCTCCCATTTCTCCTCATAATTTATTATTATTAAAGCTTGTAACAGAGTTGGCTGAACTCTTCAGAAGTGGGTGCTCTCTGCACACACATGGCATGGGGAGTTTAGCTCTGCTAGAGCAGAACACCCAGGCAGGGACATGAAATGTTGGGTGATGGAGGCAGACTTGGGTGAACAGCCAGGGGAGGACAGGGAGCAATGACTGGAAATGGCCTCTCTGGCTCCAGCATGGCACTCTGGCCTGCCAGAACGGCTCTTGGTGAGCAGACAGGGTGATGGTGTGGGAACACGACTGCAGCCACCCCCTTGGCCCCTGGGCAGCCCCGCCACCCACTGTCTTCTGTGCCAGTCACTGAAGGGGGACTGTCCCCGGCTTTGAGAGGGAGTCACAGTCTGGCCCCACCCCACCCCTTGTACACTAGTTGCCTTTGGATTATTTTGCCTACTGTCCTCAAAGCTACTCACACCTTTCCCTGCCTTTGTTTGGTTCCCCAGCCCCCTCACCTAATCCTCACAGACCTGCTTGCTGGCCAAGACCAGGCACCTTTCTCTTGCCTGATCCACAGGCTCCTACTCATGCTTCTTTGCATGAATGCCTTCCCACAGTCTCATAAGACCCATTCTTTTCCTCAGAAGACCGAGTTTCTCAGAGATTTTTTGCTCTCTGAAACTTTTGAGCAAGTCAGAGCTGGTGGCACACTCTCCTGGAGAGGTGCTAGCTTCATTCAAGAGAAGGCAGGGGCAAAGTGCAAAAGATTCCTCAAAAACAGAAGGTATTTCCACCACCACCAGCTCTCTCTACCTCATGTTGTATAGCACTTGTTTCAGACAAGGCATTACTCATGTGTCTCTGCAGCCTTCACTCTTCCTGGGGTGACTGGAGATCAGTAGATGTCTACTGGTGACCAGCCAAGTCACTTCATCCTGATGCATGCTGGAACAGCATTCTAACGTGGCTGTGTTCTTCGTAGCAAAAAGTGCTTTTCTTGAGAAACAAAGTGAAAACTGTTCCCATGGAACATCTTACAGACTCAAAAATAGTTTTCCTAGAGTGGAAAGGATGGAGCTCATCTATTTGATTTGGCTTTATCTCAGTAAAGAAACAGCTACTGGCAAAACTGGCACATCTTTGTGAAGTTGTTAAACTCAGGACCCTGGCTGGAATGTAAAAGAAAAGATGTAGCAAATGAGAACTTTGCCTTACATGGGCTTCTGCTAATTCTGGCAATTTCATGTGCAGGTTGTCCAAAAAATTTCTACTAGCCAAGTAAAGATGATTTTCTCAAATAATAAACTGTGGGTTTTCAAGGAGGCCTTTTGGGGTACTGCTACAATCTGGTAGAGGTAAGTCTTTTCATGCCTCGCCGCTGAGCCAGGTTGGAGGACAATACAGGCTCCAGTCTTGGTGCCTGAGGTGCTCGGTTTAAAGCAAAGTAAGTGGCTGCCATTGCACCCTGTAAAACAGAGAAAGAGAAAACTTTGAGCTGAAATTCAGTTCTTTGATGCTTTTCCCTTCCCCTACGCAGTATCCTAAAAAACTGTCACACATGCACAATTTCCATGAAATGATACCATTTAGGCTGGCAGACAGCTAGAGTATCTCAGATTCAAAATGGTGAAGAGCAGTATGTGCCATCAGGTTATTACAATGCAGCCTGAAGTTAAAAATACTGAGCAGGTGATAGTCAAAAATACAGTTAATAGAGTGGCATATTAAATTTACCCTCTGTGGCAAATAATCTTTCCAACTCCTCTATCACTTTTCAGGCTATTTACACAAATGACAGCTCATTCTGCAAGCAAGGATGAGGGAAGGGTGTAGGAGGTACCTTAACCAGGTGAACATCCTGTCTACTGAGTTGGTTTTGAGACAGGTACTCCCTGTTCACTATCCATGGATGTCTCAGGACTTGGACTGCTGTGAGGCGCTGATGAGGGTCTACATGAAGCATCTTAGACACAATGTCCTGGGTTGAAAAGGAAGAAAACAGTGCAGGGGAGAAAGTAATTAACAGCAGTGCAGGTTTTACTAAGATCTTCCTGTTGACAGTATCATCATTAGCATGTCCAATGGAGAGAGTGATGCACTTCAGACAGGCTTTATGTTCTTTAAGTGTCAGGTCTCATCTTCAAAATTTTCAGGTGTAATGTTCAACTCTCAGCTAATAATCCATGAATGACTTGATTACTGGTGACCTTGTAGGAGTGATAAACACTTAGGGAGAGGATGCCCTCTGGAGGCGTCTCCTCGCTGACCTCGAGGCATGCTTACAAGAGAAACTTAGAACAGAAACTCAGCACTCAGGTAACTAAAGTACAATTAGGTTAGTTCTACAACATCTAAACATTTTAATTTCAAAACTGGACAGCTGATAAAAAAATCCACTGTGAAGCTCATAGGTGTTGGTAGCAAGATTAATATGTTGCTAGGATTTCTTACAGTTTTGTGGTGGAAAGTATCAATGTTCTTCCACTGGATACTAACAGTTGTTAAAATGAAATCTCTTGCAAGAATCTTTAAAGCCTGTTTAAGCTTCTGATTAGCGCTGGGCAACTGGAAGCTTGTAACTTTCCTGCCCATTTACCTGTCTCACAGACTAGTGCACAGCTTCATGGCTAAAGATCTCAGCATCAGCTGATTTTTTTTCTCTCGGGATTTTCCTTTCTTTGTGATAGATGGGCAGCCTAAACTATGAACTGTAGAGGAAATAAAACTGCCTGCTCCTGGTTAACAGAGAAGCAAAAAGGTGATTCATGCATAGACTATACATCTGTAGCACTGACAGACCTACACTTCTTTTACAAATTCAGTTGAACCAGAAAAAGAGTTCTGTGGTATTTAAATCTTGAAAAAAAAATCTGAGAGAGCATTCACTGACCTTTGCAGTATCAGATACTGAATCCCAGTTTCCTCCTGTAAGAGCATATTTGCCACTGCCAATCCTGGCCAGAATCTCCTCTGGGGTGTCATCTGGTCCATTTGCAAAAGGAGTGAATCTATTAAAAAAAAAAAAAA
>VXBB01004020.1:62321-107074 GCA_013399915.1 Illadopsis cleaveri
AAAAATATTAAAAAAAAAAAAAAAAAAAAAAAAAAAAAAAGAGAGAGAGAGAGAGAGAACTATGTAATTTGCAAGTACATGAGTTCTAGGTTCTAGTATTAACTGCCACTGATTACAGCAGGAATTTGTTCCAGAATGTACCACTGATACTGCTGCTTCATTTTCACTCAAATTATACAAGCTGGTGGTTCCTCATACTGATCTGTAGAGGAAAAGACAGATTCCCTAATTGGTTTTTAAATGTTTGTTCTGTTATAATTTTTTAGAAATTGAACATTCTTTGTAAAAATAGTCAGGTTTTTACCTCTTGTTTTAATTCTGCTTTGTTTGCAACACCTTTATTGCCAATAACAGTACCTTGATAACAGCAAGAAAGGACAAACATTATAATGGAGAAGAAATATGATCTGAAACAGAAAAAAAAGAAAAGAAAAAAGAACCCCTTCTAATCTATTTTGCAATGCTTTGTTAACCAGAATGTGCAGGTCAGTTGGGCAAAAGAAATTACCTGCAATAGTTTACTTCATTGTCCAGCCAGTCAGAAATTACTTGTAACATGTATCCAGCTTGTGACAAAATCAGTGTCACATGCAGAGGGTACACTTTTTGTCATCAGAAAGTGACAAGAGATAAAGTTTTTGCAGCTGACTACCATCTACCAGGCCCATTTTTACCCTGCAGTCTTGAACAGCTGTGTAGGTTTAGAAGAAGTAGGTATTTTTGGTTTTTATGTTTTTCCTTCAATCTGTCTTCTCTTCAAACTTGCCAGAGTGGTTTTTAGATTGTTAAACAGTTGGTTTGGCCACAGCTTCCTATACCACCTGGTTTCTGGTAGCAAATTCAATTCCTCATGCTGTATTTTCTCATTTTCAAAAGCATTTCAGACTTCATAGCAGTTCAGCCCAACAAGATAGGTAATGTTATTGCAATCTATAGCTATCAAGTGGGATGCAAGTAAGAGTTAAGGACTGGCAAAAACTCTGAGGGCTATCACTAGCTCCATTAACATGATCCCTGGCCTGTGCTCTAGTCCTGGCTGTCTGAGCTCATAGTGATTATAGGAGGAAAAAAAGTCCTGGATGTAAATACTTGTCAGTTCCTACTAATCTCCTCTGGGTGAGGAAGAACAAGACCATTCATAAATACAGTGGTGGCATCTAAAAAAGCATTCCTCAACTGATTGTGTTACTATTATTTTCTCTGGTAAGTGCAGAAAAAATGGGATACAAGTTTCTGGCACCTGTCAGTAAATTGAATATCCACTAAGTTGTGCTATTTGTATTTCTGATTCAAGTATATTTGGATTTTTTTTCCCTTCATATTCAATAAAGAAGCATTCTGAATATAATCAACTGAACAAATGTAGCTGTGGGTAATGTGTTAATTTTATTTTACTGATTCCAGCTGTGCAGCAGTCTAGGACATTAGCCAAATAGAAACAGGCTCTTGGAGATCCAGCAGACTGGGAAACTTCCCCAGAACATTTTGATTTATTTCAGCTGACCTTGAATGCATCTGTAGTCAAGTATAAAATAGATGAGATAGAGACCCCTGGCACCTTCTTTATAATCCACAAGGCAAGAGATGCAAATAACAGAAAGTCAGAGTCCAACTCTTTGTTTTCTGTATGAAACCTAGGAATGAATCCAAGCTTCTTGTCACAGCTGAATGATCAGATGAAACAGTTTAGAGAGGTCACTGAAAGCCTGCAAGCTGTGCTTAGATGTGATAAATGTGCACATACCATAGACTGAGGAATGAAGTTCAGAGACCTGATAACTCTAGATTGGGTTTGCACACTTTGTTTCCCAGTCATCTCAGCACATCTTATTCCTATCCTTCACTGCTTATTTCAATCTCTGTCTTTCCCTGGATCTTCTTGTTTTAATATTTCACTTCAGCCAACGCATTGGTAGGAGTATTTTTGCCAAGTAGCTTTCAAAAGTTTCTGCTGCATGTTGCTATTCTTGCTGATCTCTTAGTTCACTTTCTGAATCATATTTTCCAAATAGGATCTAAAAAGTATGTTTGGGTGGGGTTTTTAGCTTTTAGAGGTGCTCAGACACTTCAACAGCAATAACAAATGAAGAACAATGAAGCTGAAGAGAATACATATATCAATAAAATGAATTTACACTCTTCCACAGATAAGGTGAACATGATGAGGCTCTTTATACTCCTCTGCATCTCTCCTAATGGAAAACTGTCCCACTGCTTAAGTGGTGAGTGAACCCTTTAGCAATCTAGGTCTCAGTGCATACAGGCACTTTCTGTTAAAAGCCTAAACAATTTGTCAAGTGCCAAAGATATTTACGCATTCTAGAAAAAACTTATTCTAATTCTAAGTCTTGACATCTATTTTCTTGCTTTTTACAACTGAACACACTTCTCAAGGAGGCCAGAATCCCTATCTGTGGCTCCTTTCAGGCTTAATCAGTGCTGCAGTGCTGAGCCCCCTGGAGACTGCAGCTCTAGGAGAACCTTTCCACTCACCCTGCCAACATGGTGTACAGCAGGATCCCCAAGCTCCAAATGTCACAGGCTGCATCATAACCTTGGCGTTTGAGGACCTGTGGGAAGGAAATAGAGAGATGAAAATAGGTTAATCTGCATTCCTGAAATTTTAGCTTCTGATCTACAAAAAGCACTGATTAGTAGTTGTGTCTGCTGACACCCCAGGGCTTAGCTACATATCTGCCCTGAATAGGTGGCTACCTTGGGACCAAAATAGCCATGGGTAGTGCCATGGAGCAAGGCAAAGCCCAGGCTGAAATGATCTGGTTAAACTCAGCACACCGTTCCCCTTCACAGCGAGAGAGATGAGTGCAGTTTGTTGGAGCTGGGGAGTCTGGGAGCTCCTCTGACCATCCAACGTGCAGCAAAGCAGAACACTATTTCACTGTTTTAAAATGTTTCATAAAAAAAAAAAAAAGGCTCATTAATACTTTGAGATACATCCTCCTAACATGAAAGTTACCAACAATACTGTGGATGCATCATAGTGCCAAATGACAGTGATAAGTATTCCAACTGAGCTCAGTTTGGATTTGATACAGCAAATGGATGCACACTGAAACATATCTAATGCCAGACTAATGAAGATGCATGCTAAAAGGCTTCTCTTACTTTTGTGTAAAGAAAAGTGGGCACATTTAGACTGGAGTTAAGAGCAGGCTGAAACTTGGCCCCCTTTTCCCATGGGGCAAGCAAGACCCATGGTAGTCAGCAGAGATCTGACCAGTAGGTTCAATACCAATACAGGATGGTGAGGTGTAGCAGTAAGGGTAAAGTCCAGGTTTCATTTCTGCTAGTGCACACTAGAAGAAATGCCTGTTTGGGTCAGTGCAGGTCCAAGTGAAAGTGAAGCCACCAACTAAGCTCATCTTCCCACAAAAGCAAACTACCCTCTGTTTATTCAGTTCTGACACATGAGGAGTTTTGTCCTCTTTAGATGGACCAATAGATAGATCTTTTTGCAAAGCACATGAGAAAGGAATGTACCAATTCAGCAAGTCTTTCTCTGACCTACAGCTCTATTACCCCGGAGTGATTTAAGTACCTGATGTCTGTCACAGAAAAGACCAAATTCTGCTAAGGAAAAACAGTTTGAGAAAATGTTGCCTTGACAGATTTTATAAATGATGAGTGGCAAAGCAACCATCTGCCAGGTATGCTGCTGAGTGAACATTTGTTACCTGGACAAAAAACCCAAAAAAACTCCCACAAGGAAGAGAAAAAAAAAAAAAATCAGAGAAAAAGCCACAGTTCCTCCTGTTCAACAAAGCTGGTAAAATCGTGCTTCTGCCTCTCTCTCCTGCACATAATATAGAGGCTTTCTTGTTGATTTATTTATTTCTATTTCTTTAGTTCTTTCATTCATCCCCCCGCTATTAATGTGAGTTTTTATGGGAAAACCTTCTTTTCTTCTTTGTTATTTGACTCAGTTGCTTCTTGCTTCACCTATGAGACTGAATAACCAACATTTGTTCTGGTTGTTCTCCTTGTGTTTTGGACAGTAACAATTTCACTCCTTCTCTGTTTTCCTCCAACAACCAAGGACAATCAAGTCCAAGGTAAGTGACAGAAAAATGGGGCAGTGATGATACTTAGTGGAGTGGGCTAATAAGCAAATGGTTACACAACCCCAAAATGATCAGGTCACTTCCAGAACTCAGTGGGATCTGAAATAGAGGCAGAAACTGATTCTTAGTGCCACACCATAGCAGGACATTGTGGGGATAATAGATATCCTGGAGATAATGATACCCTGGGTGTATCCAATTCTGAGAATGGCTCAGCTATTTTTCCAACCCCCTTTTATTTTTGTAGGCTTTGACTTACTGGGTTAACAGTGTTACAAATAGAGGTTTTTTCTCAGCTGTAACAAGCAGGGATGCAAATGGGTACAAAAGCAAATAAAAAACATCATAATTTTAAATCAAAAAGCAGCAGTTCTTCACGAATTCTGTAGGAAAACTGTAGAATAAATTTTTTTTCTTTATCCAGAAGCACCCTACTGCATCAGCAGTACAACTACCTGGCTCTTCCCTCCTCGCATGCAGCACGACGCACACTAGGTGGCAGCGTGCCTCTTTCAGATAGCCTTCATCTTTGCTCTTGCTATCACCTAAACCCCAAATGAACTGTTTCCAAAACAAAGAGAGATCCAAGTGGGCAAACATGTCCTCCTTCTTCGGTCACCGCCCTCTTTGTCACCAGCTCAGCTGACTTTCTGCCTCCTCAATTAGTTTCATGAGCGTGTGGCAGACGTTGCAGTCGGACTCAGACAGGAAACGTGAAAGTCAAATTTAGGCTGGAGGGCAGCATTATATCACAGGTAAAATGTAAAAGCACTTAAGGCTTTATGTAAGCTCTCTGCCAGTAATGTTTCAATTAATCTCCAATGTCTCCTGCATTAGCAAGACCTGTTTTACTCATCACAAATATCTGGGAGTGTGATTTCTGCTTTCAGTTCAAATCGTACGAGTCTGATCTGAAACTGGCAATGTTTGTGATTACAGACACTATACTGAATAGCTTATCATGAAAAATAGCTACACCTATTTTAAGCATCTTCTACCTTGGAGGAAATCTGACTGCTTCAAATCTTGCAAATATTATTATTTTTGTGGTTTAGAAATTGAATGGCTGTGGTGCCACGCAAGTTTTTCAATCTGCTTTGATAAATTTTAAACAGCCTATTCCCATTTCTAAAATGAAAGCCTAACCAAACTGCAATAAAAACCCCAAACCAATCTATCTTGGCATTGGAATGTGTGTTTTTTGCTGAAGAAAAATCTGTTTTGAATTTATACTGCCCTGGCAATGGTCTTTATATAACAAATTCTCCTTCTGATACTGGAAGGCTGTTATTCCTGTAACTTTTGGTATCATGAAAGGATCTTGTACAGAAAGATCATCTTAATTTTCTCTTCCCAATCACAGATGAACACTGCATGGGAAAAAGAGAAGACTTAGGGAGAAAAAAAAGATTGCTAAATGATACCAACTGAGAGACACTGGTATTTGATTGTAGACAACAGATGAAGTATTGAAAAACAGTCTTTTTATTTGTTTTTCTTATAAGGACCAAAACAAGCAAAGGAAAACACACATTTGAAGTAGTGTATTGCAAGTACTAAAATTTTTCATTTTCATCACTCCAAGAAATGGGTAATTACCCAAGAAATTAACTTCCTGCTCCATCATTGTGAGGAAGCAGATACGAACATCTCACGGGTGAAATAGAGCAAAGAGCCCAAGCCATGTGACAGCTGCATGACCCAAGCCCACTCCCACAGGGCTGCATGAAAGGAGCTGCACTTGCCAGTGATGCAGAGCCACCTCTCCCTGTGCTTGGGACAAGCTGTCTGGTCTTCCTCCACTTTCCTGTCTGTAAAAATGAGAAAGCATTTCCTACATCCCCCAGAACAGGGGGGGATTGGTACTAGGAGAGCCCAAGAGGAGGGATGTTTCTTTATCTCAGTGAAGCCAACAATAAAGCTCTCACTGATTTCAGCGCAGTAAGGATTTTGTATAAGGATTTTTCTTTTCAGTTTTATCACAGAATCATAGAATGGTTAAGGTTGGAAGGTCATATAGTTCAACCTCCCTGCTCAAGCAGGGTCCCCTAGAACACTCAGGGTTTGTGTCCAGATGGCTTTTGGGTATCTCCAGAGAAGGAGACTCCACAACATCTCTGGGCAACCTGACATCAAGATTTCCCTCTTAAGCCTTAATCCTGTTCTGATGCAGTGCACTAGAGGGAAAGCAGTCTGATCAGAAGGAGCTAGAGAAAAAAAAGGTATTTATCCCAGTAATAAGCCAAAGCATTGGGTGCAGCAGTCCAAGACAGACATCAGCTTCTGTCAGGAGAAAAACAACTGCCATGACAGAACTAGGAACAGGAAAGTTATGGTAATAGAGGCTGTGCAAGTGCCAGTAGTCTGGTTTTTGCCTTGCTCCTCTTGTGAAGGCAGCAAAGGAGGAAGGACTGCTTCCTAGGACAGACTTACTACCGCAGGCTTTGAAATGTGATCCTACCTCAGGAGCGACGAAGTTGGCAGTGTAGCAGGGAGTCATGAGCAGCCCATTCTCCGCTCTGAGTTGCTTGGCAAACCCAAAGTCACAGATCCTGATAGAGTCTGGGTTTCCTGACTCATCCATGTAGAGAATATTACTTGGCTTGAGATCTCGGTGCACCACCTTAAGAAAGAACAGTGAGAAACAAGTGAGAAGAGGAGGTCAGGGAGCACTGGGGCTTGGCTGCTATTTCTGGTCTGATGGTTGAGGTAGGTCAACAGCTCATGCCGAAAATATTTAAGTTTTGGAAAAAAGGTTACTTAAAAGCCTTGGACAAATGAAGGGAAAGAAAATTAAAGTCTGTTAAAATGAGAAACAAAATGTTTGACAGCCTCTGTGGGTGTATCAAGATGGAGGCTGCTGCTCTAAGAGGAAACAACTTCCTGAGCATGGTCGAAGTGGGCTGTTGTACAAACATCTTAGTGGCAGAGTCTCCTGGAGCTTGATGGCTCTGAATACTCAGCTGAAAGATGAAAAATAAATCACATCATGGGAGGAAAGTGTTGAAAGGGTCTTCTTGTCCATGGGAGTGGCTCACACCTGAAAGGAGGGATTAATTTCTTTCCTAATTTCAAAATATATTCACCCAATTTCATGTGACTGTGTGTTTTACCAGACATGCTGAATTTCAGTGTCAGGAAAACAGCGTTTGTTATAGCAAGACTGAAAAATTACCATGAAAGCAGAGAAGCCAAAGCACAAAATGCACTTTGTTTTAACCATGAAGCAGGAAAAGCAGTAAATATTTAACTAGTTATCCAAACTGCTTGTCCCTGAAATCCAGAAAATGAGAGATTTTCAAACTGTTATATATAAGGAGCTTAGACTTTAGAAGTCAGAATTTAATACCATGTCAGAAGTCTTTCCCATCAGCTGCTCAAACTGCCACTTGATTTGGAGAGCTGAGCATTTGATTTTCTACCTATCTGCTGATTCAGCTACTGTATTTGAAGTGTTGCTAAAAGTTCAGGTCCTGTAATAATGATTGATAAAAGGTAAACAATATCTCAAGAAAGTACATGAATTTAAAAATCACTCCACTGTGGGAAAGAAAATACTACTTTGACAGGCTTCAGTTCAGTGAAAAATGGATAAAAAGCCAGTACCCCTATTTCACAAACCAAATGTAATTATAAATATGGAGGTAGTTTTTGTTTGGGGGGGGAACATGTTTACATTTCAGAGAAGCAAGATCACAACTATTTGCCATTTCAAGAAGTTGAATTTTAAGAAGGTTGATGCAGCTAAGCCAAAAAAGCAAGGCTTACTCTAAATGTCCCCGGGGCAGCTGCTTACTGGCTAGCCCTGCACTGGGACGATTACTAACGATTGTCCGTGGGTTTGCTCTGATCTCAGCCTGGCAGCGTGGTCTGAGGTCTTGGAAGAATAAGCAGAATCCAGCGTGGGGTTAGCAGAGGTTTATTCTTTGAGGGTCCACAGCCGGGGCTGAAGGGAGGCAGGCAAGGAGGGAACAGGAGCAGCAGGAGAGGAGGTGCCAAAGGTGCCAAGAGGCCGACTGGCCCTTTGTAACCCCCTTAAGTACTCTTTTCGAGTACCTGGGCAGGGAGTAACTTTTGGACCAATCCTCGGGGTGGAGGGTTTGGCTTTGGACTTGGGTACTTAACAAGACAATGGGTGTGGGTGGGTACCTGAGCACCCATTGAACAGGGGAGCACCTTCTCCCAGGCCCACCGGGGTGATTGGCAAGGCTTGGGTTTCAGGGAAAACCACCAGGGAGTGGGATAGGGGGGTAGGGAGGAATATACCATTACAGACAAATAAACAAGAAACATATACAAAATTGAAAAACCCTAATCATGCACTGCAACAGCTTACGCCCTGAGAGTGTAGGTAGTCCACAGTCCTGGTGATGGTGCAGAGCACAGCGCTGGCCTCCCGCTCCGAGAAGCATTTCTGCCGAAGGATGCGGTCCAGCAGCTCGCCTCCCCGCATCAGCTCCATCACCAGGTACACGAATTTCCCGTCATCATAGACCTGGAACGGTAACACAACAAATACATGTCTTGGACTCATCAACTTGGTAAAGGTTGGTCTGTTAATCGCAGTGTTGGCTTGCTTGGGTGTGAAGT
Organism: Illadopsis cleaveri; assembly: GCA_013399915.1. NCBI lineage: Eukaryota > Metazoa > Chordata > Aves > Passeriformes > Timaliidae > Illadopsis > Illadopsis cleaveri. Next base: position 70,994 of record VXBB01004020.1, read on the forward strand.
TGCAAACAAGAAAATTTGTTGCCAGCAAATGTGTGGGAAATGGGCTGTTTGCACCCAACAGCTAAAAAGAAAACTTTATAAAATTATTTAAATCATCACTTTGTTTCTGGTGTCTGTAGCAGCTTGCTGATTTGTCCACACAGAAATGTAGCTTTCTGGTTTTCTATCATGCCAACAGAGCAGGCTCAGCTGTTAAAAAACAGCACTACTGCACACAGCTTCAAATGTCTGCTGGCTCTCACCCAATTCTTCCAGTAGTGTTATCCCTTTCCACTTCCACAGGGAACATTTGCCTTTTCAAATATCAATATTTACCTTTGACTCATGATCAGCTAAAAAGCTGTTGGCCAAAACTTACATCTAATGATATTATATAGTTTATATTTGCAATTCTGGTGAATATATTGTTTATATCAGTTGAAAGACATGTTTATATTCAATGGCAGTTGGTAAAAGATATTTTATCATTTAAATTGGAGGACAACCATTTTCATGTCATCATCCTTTATTGTGAGCCTTTGAGGGCCAGGAGGTGGAGCTTCCTGNTCTGGACTGGCAGTGTTATAGTCATCAATACTATATATGGTTTTGGAAAGGCATATAAAATCTTATTTTGCACAGATTTTGAGGTACTCTTTAACACTTAGGAAATAGGTGAGGCTTTCCTGAGGGCATGTGATTAGGAGATTCTTATATGCTTCTCTAAGGTCTAAACCATAATGTACTGACTACTGACACAAGCAGGATTTTGTTCTGTAAACTCTGAATCTGACATGGTGTGGACAATCTTAGGTGTGACTTCAGGCAGCTAAAGTAAAACACCTCTGACTAAAGGCCATTACTTCATTTAAGCATAGTGAAGGATTATTTTTCATATGAAATGCTGAAGAAAAATACCTTAATTACCTCTCAAGCTGCTGGAGTAGAAGTCAAATAGTCCCTGGCATTAAAACACCAAATAGTGCTGCAAACCCAAACCCATTTTTTTCATTCTCCAGCACTGTGCCCCTTTGGTTTTATTTACAGTTTGTTAGACAGTAACTGGAGAATGCATTATGTGACCAGCTATCAAGTAATTTGTTAAGTCATGTTTTTCTCCTTGATTTCAATGGGTCTGGTTTTAGCTTGGACTTTCAACTGAAGAATTTTCCAGACATGGACTAATAAGTGAGCCTGACTATAAGGTGAAAATCATTTAATGCTGAAGTGCTCAAAAAGTACTCACATCTTTAAGAGTAATGATGTTTGGATGTTGTCCATATCGCAAGAGTATCTCAATTTCTTCAGAGGGGTCTCTCTTGCTCTTATCAATTATCTGGAAGAAGTGAAGGACAGTGTAGTCAGATACCAGTTAGCAACAGTAAGCAGAAACCAACAAATTCCTACAGTATAAACAAATTACTACTCAAAATTCTTCTATTAATCATTATTCTGGGACAGGACAGCTCAAACCATGTGCAAATGAGAACCATGCTGACTGTCTGCCAAAGCCAGATGGAGAAATAATTAGTTTAGATTCTGGAGGCGTAGGTCCTCTTTTTGTTGCCTACAGTTCTATTTACCCATAAATAATGGCAGTTACAAGAAGTGTCATTTAGAAATCAAACAACATTGAGAGTTTTAAAATAATCGTAGTTTTAAAATGACCTCTTTGACATTAAAAAATTGGTAGAATCATAATATTGACATATGCTTGTATGTATGCTGATAAATTAATAGAAATTAATTGTCATATGCATTTGTCAGAAATGAAAATGTATGGACCTTTACTGCCGGGGGAGATTTGAATTGAAACTATTGGTAATCACTTGGCTCTTTGGGCCAAGATGTTGCAGGGAACAACAGAGTGACCACATATTGTATTTGGCCATGTAATCAAGCCCTCTACCCATTCCTAAACTGGAAAGAAATCTGCTTCATAGATCACTTTTATGTAGTCAGTGTCTTTTGCCTTGTTAGAAAATATAGTAAGACATGCAAACTTTTTAGTCTTGTAGCAGGTCTTAGAAAAACATGACACGTGTTGCTTAGAGAGCATCCCTGCATGGAAAGACAGCTGTCAGGAGAGCACTGATTTCTCCTCAGTGATTCTGGTACCTATATTTGGCACATCAGGCAAACAGCTTTAGTCATTTGTCCAGCTGAGAGCACTGATTATTGTTTCTCACTTTGCAGATTTAAATGATAAATATGTGACAAAAAATAATCTTAAGGCAAATCTCTGCATTTTGGAATCTCAAAAGTAACTGCACAGGAAATGGTGAAAGACTTGTTCTACTAGAAACTCATAAGGAGTACACTATTTCAGCTCTATTTCTTATTGCTAAAAGACAACAGCAGTACTTTCGAATAACAGGTTTACCGAAGTGGAATGGGTGGCATTTTCAGAAAATCATTTCTGTTATTGCCTTAGATTTCAAGGCTTCCAAACTTAAATGTGGTTATTTCTCTCCAAGAACTAGGCACAGAGCACAGGTTTTAAATGATGACATTAGCAGGGAGAAAAACCCAGCTTTTTTAAAAACCTCTTTTGCTAATGAGGATAAATCCTGCCTGCTTTTTTTACAAAATGCACACATTTTTCATGGTTTAATTATGGTGATACAAATTCAGGTACATGAGTAGAATCTTATGCATTAGCCATAATAATGCATAACTGAATATAAATCAGAGGTTTCACAGTCATCATGACTGGCACATATGTGCAGTAATAATGATGGTCAGTAGTTGTCCTTGGCTCAGGTATGCCTCTGAAGCCGTATCAGTGATTTGATTCTGAATTAATAGAAGTTTGACAAATGAAAGTGCAACAGGCAGCTGATGCAGGTAAATGGTTGTTGTCCATATTCAAATAAATAAAGAAAAACCTCAAAAACAGGTGAATAAAATAAAAATTTCTGCTGTTGTTCTCCCAGTTTAGTTGAGACATTATCAAGAAGCCAATGAAGCCCTGATCAACTGACTCCACATGAGTACAACCACAGTGACTGAATGTGTCCCACTCAACCAGCAAGCCTAACATACAAAAAGACCCTCAGGGCCACTTCCTTGGCTACACTGATAAACCTCTTGTCAAGTTACTGGGGTAACTCACATGTAGTCCTGTGAGCATCTGCCTGCCTTGTACAAACCAGCAGAACTGCCTGTGGCAAGTATTACCACCCGTGTGAAGTACCACTATCACTACGCTGCTGTAGAAAGCTATATATTCCAGATTCCTTCTCTGTTGCAGTTCCCTGTGAAAGGAAATATCCAGAGCTGTGGAAAATTTTAAGCGACGATTAATAATGCCAGGACTATAAGTGCATATATATGGCCTAAAAAAAAATCCAAATCAAAAATAGTCTCAGCTATTGACAAAACTAAAACCAACATAACTTGAAGCACTCTGCTAGTGATGTAGTAGTAACAGCAGCAGATGACATTTAATGCTTCTAATTCACAATATGCTACGTAAATACAAATTGCAAGACAGTCCCACTAAATATGCATGCTTTTTGTTTCAATGTGTGTGCAACCTACGATACATTGATTACATGGACAAGCTGCCCCAAACTGCACTACAAATCACTGTCAGACCTGTGAAGGGACCTGCAAAATTCCTCTCAGTCTCTGGGCAGCCTGATTGGACAGACCAGAACCATTTTTCTCCTCCACAGCAAGAGACTGTCACCCTGACAGTGCCTCTCTTAAGTGTGCTTGTGACTTACACTTGGCCTATGACTGCTAAAGCAGCAAAGGAGGTGTCTCCTGCAACTTCAGCAGAAATCCCTCTACAGTTCAGACTGGCTGCAGTATGCACTCTTTCTTTATTTGTATGTTGCAATGGCCACAGCAGTCCACCAAATATGCCCCATAGCTCCACTGTGATGCTCAGTTCTCCTGATCTTCCTTTTCACAAAGTCATAGAACTATTTAGGTTGGAAAAGATCTCTTGAGATTATCAAGTCCAACAATTAACCCAGAACTGCCAAGTCCACCACTAAACTAAAGTGCCTTATCTACACGTCTCTTAAATGCCTCCAGGAATGGTCACTTCACCATTTCCCTGGGCAGTCTGTGCAGTGATTTACAACACTTTCAGAGAGTTTTTTGGTGTGTTGTTAAATCCACCTAGAATTTCCTGTGATAAAAACCAGCATTTTCCACCCCAGTCCCTGTTTCCTCTGAGACATTGTATTTTGCATGAATACAGACTCTTCTCTGTTCCTCTCTGGAGAGAGCCCATGAACCTCCTGCAGCTCTTCCTGTGCAAGCAATGGTGTCTTTTCTTTAGGAAACTCATTCTGATTTAAATTCAACTAAAATGTACATATAAACACTCTTTATTGCAGAATTAAAGGAGGATCTCAGCTACTAGTCCTGAAAATTTGAGTAATATGTAATGATGGTACTTTTCTATCTCTCTCTTTAGATGTGTGGTGAAGAAGACCAACTCAAAAAGCTGCCATAATGTAGAAGTCACTTAACTAAAAATGTAACGTGAGCTCTACTGTACCTTGGTCCAGAAGAGCTATGGTGGGTCATCCATTGCCCTTCAGAAGAGAAAGAAACTGAGCCATAAAGCAAATAGACGTTTTTTCTGTGCATTGGACGCCCAGGGATTGTTCAGAAACTCGTCTGTGCCAGTGTATGAAAGAATTTCAGAGTAAAATGGGCTCAGCAGAGTCAATAGTGTCCTTTGTTCTGATAGGAGATTTGTTTTTTCTTTTAACTATCACATCCTTTGTGTGACTAACTGAAAGGAAGAGGTGCATTTTCTCTCTTCAGTGGGATTTAGGGTAATAACCTCATGATATTTTAAAATGAGTCAAGTTTCTTTAAAGGACAATAGTGAACACTTTCTCTATTAAGGAAGAAAGGAGCAGGACAGAGTATTTTAAAAATCCCAATTAACATATCTGTCCAGTTTTTACAAGTCCTTCTACAAGCCTTCTGCATGGAAAAAATAATCTAATTCTCCTTTCCTAATGAGTTTTCAATGGATTTAGCCTTGCCAGTGCAGACTGCTGAGTACAAAAGAGAGTATCAATAAAATTCTCTGTGGGTAAAGCCTTGCTGAAATTGGCACAGCAACTAAATAGACAGATATATATTTGCTTGCTGCCTTTTTGTGAAGGTATTTGCATGCTTCCAACTCTGTAGATAAATCTCTTCTTCTGGACCTAGTTATGCCATTAGCAGATGTTGGAGCCTTCAACTGTTTGATATCACCCACCAGCTAGGACTTACATCCTTTACAGCCCTGCCAAAGAAACGGTGCATGTGAGCACTCCCTAATCCACTTCCAGTCAACCAGCCCTGCTAATACAAATTCCCTTTTCCAACACTGAAATTAACCTGAATGACTGTGCATGAGAAGAATGGGGAATGGCTGTGTTTCTCACATGGAGTTCTCCATCACTACAGTTGTGAGATTGGAGAAAGGCAGCAGGAGACAGTTAAACTGCCTTTGCTGTCTGGAAATTGAACAGCCTAAAAGAAAAGGTGAGAGAGAAGCAAGAGTGAGAAAAAGGACATAAAAGAAACATGAGATGCACTGATGGGAAGAGCAGTGATATATGAGCCTGAGGAGAAAGGATGGGGCTCTGGCCAGGCTATGCTCAAGCTGGCAGCAAGGAAACTGCTCTGTTGGGTCTTTCTGTGCTGAGGAGAAAGGACCTTGTGCATCTTTAATGACCAAACAAGACTGTATTAAAACATTTGCTTGGCTCTGACTTGATTTTTCTGTTTAAGTGGAACAGGGCTCAAAAGCTGTCTGATCATGTCAACTGAAATGGATGATGGCAGCTACCTCCCTTCCTGGGGAAGCTGAAGACACCTAACACTGTCACAGCAGTTTAACCCTTAACACCATGTGGTGTGTGCCATGAACATGGACTGCAGCAAACCTCCATTTTATTTTATAGGTTTATTCCACAGCAAAACCCACAAACATGTGGAAGTATTGAAGGTACACCCTGCAGCACGGGAATAGATAAAAAGTTGGTTGAGGAGCTTTGAATTAGGAGTTTTGGTGGATCATGCTGCAGAAGCATAAGGCATAGTTCTTTTTGCCCCCAGTCCCAAATGGAATCAGTCTCTGCCTTGTCTTCAACTGCCCCAAGTGACTCTTCCTGGCAGCTGAAACTGAGATACCAGAGTGTGAACTGGGGCAGCTGAGCTACTGGTACAGTCCCAATTTGCTGCTCCAGCTGCAGCAACACCAAGTCCAGCAGAAGGTATGGCAGACACCTGGGCATTGTCATACCTTGTACAGCCACATCCGAGGCTGCCAATGTATTTAGGCAGTGGGATGACAATGTATTTAGGCAGTGGGATGATGTAAAGCTCCTTTTGACCAGCACTAGGGAACTTTGAATGGCTTTGTGAAAAAAGCATGGAGGAGGAAGAGAGTTTTATATGCTTTTTAAAGGTGCTTTATTTTCTATTATATACAGTTTTTTCTATAGTCTCTTTGGAATGTAAGCATGGGTTAATCCCCATTCAGAGCAGATTCATTACATAGTGTGATGTGATAGTCTCTGTAAAAATCTTTTGCTTTTCTGGGAAGGGAGGGATGAGCAAAAGGACAATTAATTTTTGTGTCCCTTTGCACATTATATCTATGTTGTGATGTATTTGAAAATTCAGGGCACCACTAGTGGAACTAACTATAGGTGAGATTTGCTTCTCTTCTGAGAAAAGGAGGTGTGACAGCACACAGAGACTTTAATCTGGCAGTTTCATCTACAATACTAATTCCAATGAAATTGTCACAGAGAGAGAGAGTTCTGCAGTTCTGTGGTGCTGGAAACTGTACAGGTTTCCATTTCAGTAATATTTCCTTCTAAAAATAAGTTCTATTCATGCCAAGCATCTGTTTTAATTTGGTTCCTTTTTTGATGTCAAATAACTCAAGTTGGATGAAAATCACTGCAGAAAGGCTAATATTATTTAAAAGAACATAGTATAATTTTACATTTAAGAGATCTCCAAGGAGAATTTTTCCAAGCCTAATAGTTTCTGAGGGACTATTTGCTGTGCTATTAGTTTTGATTAGCTTCAGAAATTCATTCCCTCCATCCACACTTAAATCTTTCAGGAAAATAGTGAAAAATGGCTATTAGAAGAAACAGGCCTAATTAGTAATACTTTTCTGAAATAAGGACTGCCCATATGATCAAGCTGTGCAGGTGAGACATTAAACATTTCTGCACACAGAGCATGCCCACTTGCTGACACTGTTTGCTGACTTAGCACTCCTAAGCTGTCAGAACTGTTAATTAACTGCTCTTGTTAATTAGCACTTATACGGTAGCACATGTTTTCTAAGCAGAGCAGAAAGATTAACAAAGTTATTTCTACAGCACCCGTGAAACAGCAAAGCTCATTTTAGGCAGAAGTCTTCAGTTTTGGAAGCAGAACACTTTGGTGGGAAAGGCTCTGCTCAGCACACATCCTTGGATCAGACTGGTGAGTTTTCAGTCCGTAAAATACTGCAATGCTGCTCTCACCTTCTACAGAGAGCTTCAGGAATGGAAACCAGTGTATCATATTCAGAACTTATAAAGGGGAAAAATTATTACATCAGTATGGAAGAGAAATGCAGGAAACATAGTTTGAATGGCCCCAAAAGAGAAACAGGCATGAAGGACCAAATTCTGTCCAAAATACTTTAGGTATTTGGCAAGCAAGTTAGTGAAGAAAATATGATATTATTAAGCTGTAGAAAAACTGCTGCCTGATCCTATGTCTCAGAAAAGCTCTAGTTAGCAAACAGAAATACCATATTCTCACATTCTTCAGAGGTTCAGCCATGCCAAGGGAAGAGACTCTGAGAGCTTTGTGACAAAATGGGAAGGAGGCTGCAGGTATCCTTAAACCAGAGATGTACAACCACTACACATTTAAGATTTGCTTTGAAGCTGAGATTAAGAGGTGGCCTGCACACATTTCTGTATTTCTACCTGCCCTCTCTGATTATTTGGTTAAGAATTTAAGCAATGCTTCGACCCCATTTACCCCAAAAGTCAGCAATGGCTCTTGCTGCTAGAAACAAGCTGGCTACTTGTAGAAATGCTCAAGCCACTCCTGCCTCTCTGCCCTGCTTGCTCCCACGTCCTTCCAGCAGAGCCCAGCACTCTGTACCGGCCTAGTCTATCTGAAGCTGTAGCTGCAGGGCTCTGCCTATTCAAGCAGTGTCTCCTTGGAGAAGTGACTTGTTTTTATGGGGAGACTATCTGGCAGACTGCATAGAATCACAGAATAGGCTGTGTTGGAAGGGACCCATCAGGATCATTGAGTCCAACTCCTATCTGAACAAAGGCAAAACAATTGAAAAGTGAGACCCACTGAAGTTTTTGCAGGTATTCTGGAAAACCCAAATCTTGAAAAATGAGGACGCCATATAAAATATGCTGTGTTGCCTCCTGTTATGGTGAGTGTACAGAACGACCCTGGTCCAGGGTAGAAGTCAGGCCCTTTGATTAATTTTTTGAAATGGGAAAACCAAGAAAGCCTTCAAAATAACTATCATAGATCAGATGTAAGATCCTCAGAGGCAATAACAATCTATCACCCTTTGCTGCTTCATCCATTTTATTGTAAATCATTTTCCCTTTCTATCACATCCAGAGGACACCCTCCATGCTGTTTGCAATCACTCTTAGTATGGTAACTAGCCCTTATTTGGCCTATTAATGCTGGTTTCTTTGCAGAGCACTCTGGAAAACAGCCCTCCTTATGCCAATTCAAAGAAGGACAAAGATTTCTGCTTAAATCTGCTTTAAAGCCTGTATCTCCTAAATGGCATTCTACAGGTTACCAAATTTGGTGCCTCACTGCCAAAAAGCTTGAGTATGCTTCAGACACTCAAACCCATCTTTTACCTAATTGTCTGGGCCATGTTATTTCCTGATGCCCAGCTTTATAAACAAAATTTAATGGGAAAACCTGGTAAGTGTTCTCTGTAGTTTATTAAGGTAAGAAGAGGTCTTGTACCTCTGACCCTGCATTTTGTAAGGCTACATTGCCACTAATGTGACAAATCAAACTGCTTGGCATGTGAAGGGGAAGTCATCTCGGTCATTTCCTTGAAGAGTTTGCTTTACCAACTGCTCTCACAATCAGACTTTTTTCCCCCTGAAACTCCCTTTTTTAGCTTCAAGACGTTCTGTCTTCCCTTGCTGTCTTTAGCAGCCAAATGGTTGTCATCCATCATTTATATCACCTTAGAGATATTTATAGATTTTGATCGCATCTCACCGAGCTCTTGTCTGTCTTACATCACACATTATTTGTCGCTCTCTTGTTAGAGCCTGCCTTGTAATTTTTGCATATTTTCTGCTATAGATTTTCTCTGATTTACTTATATTCTATCTTAAACCAGGGATGTCAAAAGCACACATAATCTCACACGGTTTAGTATTCCTACTCAGGTACTACAAGAAAAACTCATTTATATGCAAGCAAGTTAGTAAGATAGAAATCTATAAGTCTGCATATGAATTTTATTAGTAAAACTGTAACTACACTAGCAACATATTTATGAAATGCTTGTCTGAGGCTGATATTCAAATATTTGTATTTCTGTCCTATGAATTATTTGAGAACACTGAATATATTACATATGCATTACATATTCAGGGAAGGAAAGCAAATAGGAATGAAAAATTTTGGCAAGACTGGAGTCAGAGACATTTTCTCAACAAAATATTAGAAAGTATCTTTCAGTATCATTAGTATGATCTTGCAGAGGCAAAAGATATGCTCTTCATGAATAATTTGATAAGCCATCTTGGGGAAGAGCATGGACAGCTAGAGGCTTCTGGAAGCACAGCTGGCACTCTTATTTCCATTCACTTGGCTAACAGGTTTTATAATGAGGTCTTTTTACATGACATTATATTCTTCCTGGTGACATTTTCCCCCAAGTGTAAGATGTGATAGAAGCCTACTCTTACCCATACAAACCTGACTGTGACAGCCACCCAGCAAAGTCAAGGGGGGGTTTGCATTACTGGGGACTGAACAAGAAATGGGAACTGAGACAGGACCTCAGCATCTGATCCATGCCCATTCAGCCCATCCTCACTCTGGCAGAGTCCTGATAGTGCTCTGCTCCAGCAGCAGGTAACTTCTGCTAAATTTAAAAGCTAAATTTAAAAGAGATGCATTACCAGTGGCTCTGACCTGGAGATTGGTGCACATACCCTGGGGCCTGACCTCTGCACCATGTTCTGGTGCAGGCAGAGGGGGGAAAGGTTGGACAAGCAGTGGATGAGTACCTGCTGGTTTCACAAGCTGGCAGACTCAGGGCCAAGAGATCTGAGGTCATCTAGCAATCTTTCCACTGACCTTCCTATTTAAATACTGATATATTTATCCATTTTCCACCAGACACTAAGTACCTCCGAAACAGACAAAAATAGATACAAAGCCTTCCCTGAAATTTCCACTGTCTGTTTCACTTTAGTGATTTTCTATGGTTAAGGAGAGACAATTTTAAGCATATTTCTCTAGATCTACAGGCACCTTAACCTTCAAGGAGATTTAATGATGTTTGGACTTTTTTTTTTTTTTTTTTTGGGGGGTGTTGGGGGGGGGGGGTTTGGGTGTGTGTTGGGGGGGTGGGGTTTGGGTTTTTTTGTTTGTTTGTTTGGTTTTGGTTTTTTGGTTTTTGTATGTGTTTTTTGTTTGGTTGGTTTGGGGTTTTTTTGGGTTTTTAAATTTTTTTTTTAATTTCACTAAGTAAGATTCCTATATTCTTTATTGCATTCAGCACTAGACTCCTGACCTAACAATAGTACAGGCTAATGAGAAAATGTAGAGCCACTAAGTACTGTTGTGTAACCTCCTGCCTTCAGATCAGTGTGCAATTTTATCTACTTACACCAACCACCTAAAAACAACCAAACTAAGACCATGAACATCAACGGAAGAGGAGAATGAAGTTTAAGGAAATGATGAAAAAACTCTGGAATTTAAATGGGTTTTGGTGACTGTGTGACTCACTGTTATTAGCAAATAAATAGACATACACAACCATTTTGATTATACAGGCCTGCTAACACTAGCTCTCATGAGCTACTGATTTCCATTTATTGATAGCATGCTGACATCACTTCTCTGCTGGTATTGAATTTTTATAGCTAATTAAATTGCACCTTCTCTCCAGTCTGCACACACCAAAACATGCTAGATAGATCTGCTTTCAGTGCTTTGCAGTTGTCAGAATTACACACGAGCTGTAGGATTCACTCAGACTCTAGCATGAACTAAATTGTATCCCAGTGGCAGACACAGACTGCAAACTTTGCCTTTGCTCACAACTGTGGAACATCTGGAGCCAAACAGTTGGTTAGTACATTACAGAGACAGGAAAAAGTCATGAGATTCACATGTGTTTCAAGATCCAAATTCCACTGTAGTATTGGCACCTGCAAAATTGGACTAGTCAGTTGGGACTATCTCTACTGTATTTTTCTTCTTCAAAGGAGGGAAAAATGTATATCCTGTGTTTAGGATATACAACCCATTTTTTTGCCTTCCCTCTAACAGCATGGAGGGACTAAAAACCCACAAGACTTAATCAGCTGGATATTCTTTTGCCCTGGAGAAAAAGGCAGTTGGCATCAAGGTGTAGAATCTGGCATCTAAACCAGCTACCTCTGCAATATTGGGGGCAGTACTGAGGGTAGAACTGGCCCAGCAGCAGAAATTTCTACTTGGCTATTATCCACCAGTAATCTCTCCTGGAGGTCAGGAGTCAATCTGAATAGATAAACCTTTAGAAACAGAGAGATGAAATCAAGTCCTTTTCTAACTTACTTAATCTGGCATCAGTAAGAAGCATATCCAAAAATCCAGCTTGAAAGCATCACTAGCACTCCAAGCTTGAAAGCTGTGCAGTAGTTTTAAGAAAAGAAAACCATTTGGAATATGCTAATTGCATCCCATCTCTGGGAGGTTTTGAAAAATCTGATTCACTAAAAACTCTCCTTAATCTGCTTAGGCTTCCATTGCAAACTTTCTTCCATCCACAGAAACCCCTACCATCTCCTCTAGCATAATTCTTTTACTTAATTAACTTATTTTCTATAGATACTGATGTGACTTAATACTTTGATCTGATTTTCCTTTGCTTCTGACCTCACCATTACATTTATACCCGTGTGAAGTTTGTAACTATCACTGACAATGACAGTTCTCTTTGCTATTAAAAATCATTAGGCCTGCTGTAGTCAAGATGATCAATATTATAAGAGAAGAATCTGAAACACAGTAGAGGTCTATCAGAGGAGAGGCACTCTTTTTTTCCCATCTCTCTTCTTTCTACCAGAGTATTACAAAGCATCCACCTCAGAATATTCTGTGATTCAAAGAATGAACAAATCCTTACTTGTATTTCAGAGCTTTTTACCTTTTTTCACTTGGGAATGAGATGGAAAGAAAGTTAAGAGTAAAACTTTAAAAGCTCCTCAGAGTATGTACGTGCAAGTAGAATATGACACATGGACTTGCTAAATCAACGTTTACCTGCACTGACCTAGATAGGTGGTTACTAGTCTCAGAGTAGACTCAATTTGCAGGAAATCTGATTGTCTACAGGGTTTTCTCTTGCAGGGTAGTGAAATGCTCTTAGAACTGGAGATATGTCGGAATTCTGAAATACTGCGCTGAGGAGCCTGAGGGCATGTCTAAAATAACTTTAGAGTTTATTATTAGCATTTCATTTTTACAGATGACATGGAAGAAGAGGGAATAGGTTGCAAGAAAATTCTCTTCTTCAGCAGGCTCCATGATTGGATTTACAGCAGCAGTACAGCTGCCTACAGGTGCAGAGAGGTGTCTGGGGGAAATTCCAAAAGCTCCACAGTGAACAACGTGCCTAATCTCAATGAGCTCTGCAAAGAGTGAAATTCCAGATCTGTTCAAATACTTTTACAACATCAGCAGAGAACTTCTTTGCTCTGCTAGACATCTAATTACCTCTACGAGATGCCCCCCAATTAGTAGCAGATGGCCAGCAAAAGAAAAAGGGATGAAGTGTTTTGCATTTTAATAAACATATTCTGCTTCTAGGCTAGGAAAAGCTTTGCTTTTCTGGCTGTAGTTCTGACTCAAGTTACTCTGACCAGGCAATCTCCTGTCTCAGTAAGACACCACACAACAAGAGTAAACAAGGTGAGTGGCAGGCTCCATGGAAGGGTTATTTATTTGCACAGTGACATGGTGAGTGTCTTTCCACAGTGATGCCACCCGTAATCTCCTTCACTCCTTCCCCATCACCAGCCTCCCCTGAGGGAGACAGGATGATGCTCTCTGATGTGTTGGCAGTTCCTCTGAAAGAGGGAGCTTTTAATGAGGTGGTGCAAGGCAAATGGGGCTGCTGCCTATCACACAAACTATCACTGCAGAATACTTTTTCCTATGAATGTTATGTACTAGAGAACACTGAGAAAATTGTACTTACTAACAGAAATGAAAAGAGCCTAATTACAGTGATTTTTGATAAAGAGAGTTAAAAGATGCATGTCAAAAGGGACTGATATATAATTATGATAATATCACTAGCAACTCCTGTGCTATCTAATTACTTGAAATGGGTGGCATTGTGCAATTTTTTTGAAAAGCAAGCTGCTCTGACAACAAAATTATATAATCTTATTATGAAATTACAATAAAATTGAAAGAAAAGTAGAATTGATATATTGGTAGGAGCAATAACCAAAGAGGCAGCACTAAGTGTGCTGGAAAGACAGAACAAACAGAAACCCACCAACTGTCTCCAATCCCAAATCTGTGCTACACATTTGACTCACACTGTGTCAGAAACTGAGATGCTGCACATGTTGCCTACACTGGCAGTCAAAATCAAGACATATTTTATATGACAAGAAAAGAGTTGTAAGAAGTGAAGGAAGAAAGGCGTAAAAAGAGGAAATATTAAAAAAATGGGAAAGAGCATAAACCTAGCAATCACGGTGCTGAACTTTTCTGTAGCTTTGAGGGTCTCCATGCCTTGGCTTTGTTCTGGATCCTCTGAGGTACCCCAAACACCCAGCCTGCTGAGCATGCTGGACCCTGTCAGATTCGGGCACTCAGACATCTTCAAGGGATGAGGTTTTTCTGTTTTGGTTTCATGCTGGCTGTATTACACTGATAAATCTGTCCACAGTACTTAATATAAATGAAATATTGAAGTTATTACTTGAATTTAGTATACATTTTGTTCATCATGGATGTATTTAAATTATACAGAATCCACACCTACTATAACATAATGCCATCTGTTGACAAATGACCTGGGCACTGAAAAGCTCTGTTTTTTTTTCATTCATTAGAAATGAAAACAGTAGCACATTCTTATGCAAGCCCACAGATTTGCTGGTAAGTCCATGCTCCTAATCATGGTGTAGCCTAGGAAAATCAACCACTGTTTGAAAAGTGACATCAACAGGTTGTAGGTTAATAGTGGTTTCCAGATTTTTGTGGCCATCATGAAGAAACATGAAAAGTTTCATGGATTTTCATAGATACTGCATTGCCATCAGTCTAGTAGTGGAAAAATAAGAGTGAATAAAATGTTTAATATTATCTTATTGATTATCTGGAGGTCATTTATCTCATGAACTGCAGTTTGGATTTCTCCCTTAAGCTGTCATCATCTCATTTAATAGCAAAGACAATCTCATTTATTAGCAAAATTTACATCTCTTTTCCAAAATTTTAAACCAGCAAAACTAGAGTGTCAGTTGGCTAGATCCTCTCATTTACTGCAAGTTTGGTAAATGTATGTTCTCTATGTACTGCAATCTATTCCCATGAGATGTTACAGAGTGAAAGGATTTGACCTAACTTCCCCTGTCTTTTCAAATTCTGTGTTATAATCTAATCTTGTCCCTTTTTGGTACAAGAACAAAGCCATGACATACTTTTCTAACATATGAGTGTTTTCACTACTAAACTTTTCCTTGAAGAAAAGTGCACTTTTGAAACTCTTCCTCTGAGCTGTTATCTCACAACTACCTGCCACTGGTCTGTACTGCCCCCTGAAATGGCTGCATGATGTTTATTCAACAGCACTGAATAGAGATGATGACAGCTCTCTGAGCATGGCCTTCCAAAGTAGTTCTACTGGGGTTCTTCCCTCATCTTAGCAGCTCCCTGGCCTCTGTGGCCAGGGTGACTGTTTTATGCACTGTTGCTTGACCAAGTCTGATGTTCACTGGCTTGTCTTTAGTGCCCAACTAAATCAATATTTTAAATCTCTGCTGAAGATTGGCTTTTGCTCATTTTGACAGCATTCAGTTTTGAATGTGAAAAAGACAAAGGGAAATATGAGTTTTTCTACGTGATTATGGTTTTCACTGAAAAATCTAATTACAAGAAAGTCAGATCTAAACAACTTGAGAAAGAAGAATAAATCACATTTCAACTTTGCAATAATTTTATATGTTATTTTTAAAAATTATAATGATTCAGTGTAGGATACGTTAAAAGTTTTATTCAGTTTGCAAGGAGCATGGTTGAAGTGTTTAACAGGATTTCCATGCAAGACAGCAAAGGAAAGTGGAAAAAACACTGAGGAATTCTATGTGAATGGACTGAAGTGTGAAAAAATATGAAAGACTTATCATGAAACCTGCCATCTTACAAAACAGAAAATTTCCCAAGTAACACCCAGCAATGAGAAATAAGCCAACAAAATGTCCAGTGACCCCACTGCTGCCCAGGCTGGCAGAGCAGTCTCAGCTGCATTTCTGGCATTTACCGGAGGCTTTCTTACCTTCACTGCAAACTCTGTTTCTGTAGCTTTATGAACACATCTCTTGCACACTGAATAGGAGCCAATTCCTATGTCCTCCTTGATCTCGTATCCATCAGTAAAATGAATGTTGTTCCCATGTAACTGCTACAGGGAAAGACAAAAGAAACAAAGTAATCAGGACATGGGTATGTAAAAGCAAGGACTAGCCTCCTCTTGAAGGAGGTGTTTGATCTCCTCTCCTTCACAGAGCTCTGTCCTTAGCAGCTTTTTAAATTCAGTTAAAAAATTCTGAAACTCTTTACTTAAGTAAATCTTGTCTCTTCCCTTTCTACCTTTTTCCAGTCTGTTAGATAGAATTGTCCATGTAGAAGGAGCGGCAAAACCACTGTGATTTTCTAAACTATTTTTGGAATGCAGAAAATCACCATATATTAGAAATTCATAGGAAACTGTGGGCTCAAATCTCCTGACAAATCCACATATCTTGACAATATAAACTGATTTCTAATTATTCAGGGGCATATAACATACAAAATACTAAAAGTTCACAATGTTCAAGAGAGATATCCCATATATGGGGAGTGCCTCCAGATTACTGGAGGTCTTGTCTAGAATGTGTTTATCTTCTGTTTCTTTGTGAGAGAGAAGTTAATATTTTAAGCCATTAATTCATATGCTCTTTGGAAAATGTCTGGGCAGGTAGACTGGTTCAATGGTGAACCCCAAATCTGAGGCTTTGCTGCAAATTCCATCCCAGGACTCAAGAAACAACCAGCACCTCTAAAAATCCTCCAGAATCCTCTGTCTAAAAATGTAGCCTTGCTAGCAAAGTCCACACAGAACCTGCTAAATTTTAAGACATGCATATATCAATATTCAATACATTTTTGCAAAGTAAATCACAGAAATATATATAACATTTGTAGCATGTAATTTCTTGGGTAACATTTAACTTACTGTGGCATAAGAGCATCTTTAAGCGTATGACATTTTCCACCATAAATAATTAAAATAGAGATGAAAACCTACAAAGACCACAGGCAGGGTCTCCCCCCTTGAGGCACATATACCTGTAGCTGTGGGTAGGAAAGGGAGCTTTTTTCTAGTGAGAAAATTGGCTGCATCTTTAAGCAGCCCAGTTCTTTCTCTCTGTTCATTTATCTGATGTATCTAACCTTTTGTAGTAATTTATTTCTGGTTTAAAGTACAACTGGATAGATTTTTTTTTAATGGGAATTGCAGCAAAGAACCAGGTGTCTGGCAGTTCCCCCATCAAGCATCCTGGTTTAGGTGAGTATACCCAGGCTCTTGTGCAATAGCAACAGGAGTATGGTGGCCTCTTACACCCAGGAGCTTGGCCTCTGTGTCTCTGGAGCCTATAGCAGTAGTTCATCAAACCTCTTTGCCAGCACAGACTGGATCATATAACCCAAGACAAAACTGTTGAGAATTAAATGCATTCAGTGAAAAAACAGTATTTCATTACCTGCCCTGCATGCACAACTGGAATCCTGTTTCAGGTATTGAGAAATACTTTTCACTTCAGTTGTGACCAAGTGCAGTTCCTATTTCCTTTGCAAAGGTGGTGAGGATAGTTTTATGCATAAAAGCCTTTGCAAAAAAATTCTCTTTTTCCAACACCTACGTGCTGCATGTAAAACACCTCCTTCCTACACTAGGTAGCTGTGAAATACCAGGGAGAACATTAGGCAGTTTAAACACACACACTCATATCTGCACATCAGATGTGAAATGTAACAAGCGTCAGTACCTGCACAATTGGGTGAACAGTGATTTTGTGCACATCTTGCTGTGCAGGCTCCTGCACCAAGTTGGATGCAACAAAGCTGAACCCTCTGAAAAGATGATGTGCATTGGCACTTGGAGGAACACCTGGGGAATCTGCAGGAGAAAGAAGAAAATGGCCTCATGAACTGCACAAAAGAACAGAAAGGAGTAGCACAGCACCAACAACAGACAAAGTCACCCCTGCCAGTCAATAGCAGATCTGATAGACACAGGGGAATATAATTCATCTCCATATTGAGGCTTTGGTGTGCCTTCTCCATTCCTTTCCTCTGGATTTGAACAATACAGGGTTATTGTTTGCAATATCCTCTTGGACAAAGGGATTTTTTCACAGGGCATGTTCGTTCTTAGGCAAAGTACTGCCTGTGCCAAGAGTGCACAGAGAGAGAGAGAAGGCACAGGGCAGAGAGGCTCGGTGAGAGACAGGAGACTCAGGGCAGGGCACCCTGCAGGGCTTAGCAGAATTTCTCCAGTGAGTGGAAGAAAGCTACAGGCCGCTATATCTGTCCTTTGCAGCACAACTTGGCTACAGAAATTACAAAAACTGAAGTGGCACCTTGTGTGGGACAGGAGAATATAGAGAATGCATGAAACCAACATAAAAGCACAATACTCTAGTAGTGGTGGTTTGTGGCATTATAGGAATCTTCCAGAGCAGCTTTATGAGCTGGGACCTACTCCAGGGAAGACAGTGACTGACTTGTCCTCAGGTAGAGAAAACTACTAGAATTTTTTTAACTAACCTTCACGGAGATTTTCTCCCCATTCCTTCCCTTGGCATGGCAAAAGGAGGGAAGGAATGGCTAAAGTTCAAAAAATCCTGAATTATTCTACCTTTAGAATGGAATCAGCAGAGCGCAATTCTTTGTACCTGCACCACTGTTCAGTGAGAGAAGCAGCATGACAAAGCAAGCAGAGCTGTGCTTCACTTAAAATTCTGAAAAGCTTTAAAGAGATCTTTCTCCTCAGCGTATGTTTTATCCCACGTATTTTCCTCACCAAGAAGAATCACTTTGTAAACCATTCCCTAGCAACTGGCTGGGTATTATATAACTTAGATTACTAAAATTTGCTAATTTTTTATTTGGTTTTGGGAGGAGGGCTTGTGGGTTTGGTTTTTCCCCTCTCCTTTTCCTTTCACATTTCCTCCAATGCACCAGGGGATTTACTGACAAGGTTACAGAGTTAACTTTCTTTAGAAAGCTATTTCCTTGTAGTAAAGTGCGTAAATACCCAGTTATCTAAAGAAAATGCATCCCCACTGCGCTTTATATCTGACTCACCTGCTTGAGGCCCTGAAAATAAGTGAGAATGTGTACTTCTTAGCATGTACACTCCCTGTATAAATCTACTGGTCAAATGAATACAGGAACTGAAGTCAGAATTTGATAAAACCAATATATATCTGCTTGGAAATAAACAAAACCACTAATTCTGTTTCTCATCACAAAGCTGTCTCAGCTTTGACAGGAGTCAGGAGTCAGTGTGCTCTTATTGCACAGCAAGCAGAGTTCAGATGGAGCAAATTCTCTTGTGGTAAAGTGACGTGGGTTTTTTGTTTATCTCAGTGTTTTTGATGGGCACTCTGCTCGCAAAAAACATTGGATGAATCACACCAGACCTCTTGCATCACTGGATACCTCCTATCATGGCATATCTATAACAGTGATTTTTACACAGGGGATTAATTAAGAGGAAAGACTTTTTGTTTTTAAAAAAAGAATGACAATAATTCACATCTGAACACTTCTGAACCTCAGAAAAGCTGTGATCCAGATCTAAAACTAAAGTGGTAGGTCAGCTCTATTTAAAAATAACTGTTCCTTCATAATTCACTGACAATCGCTTCAGCAAATACTGCAGAAGAACTATTGATGATTTGGTGTTCACTATTAAATATTCATCACCAAGCACTGATTTGCCCATTAAAACATTTCTGTTAAGTGCAAAATTATGCATAAATCATGTTAATTAACTGATAGCTCAGAAACCTAAATCATTTTTCTAGGCCTTATAAATCAGAATCATTTCATAGATCTGAATTAGATCCACTTACCAGCACCAATCATGTATAATGGTTATTTTTCTTCCTGTGAAAAAGTAATAATGCTTTGTTCCACTAAAGCATCTAAGTTTAAGGGCTTTCAAAGGCTTCATAACTCTTAAGTAATTTCCTTTATTATGTTTCACTGGGGTTAGCAAACATCTTATTTGCAAAGGAGGATATTTATGTACTTCAGGTGAAATTTTAAATACTTTTTTCTCAGAAGTAAAGCCAGTCTAAAACACCCCTGCTGGTTACAGCCTGCTGTCCCATCAATTACAACAGTACAAACATTTGTGGACTGAAATCTAAGTTGGGTCACAAGAATGATCTTGGTTTGATCCTTGTTCAAATCACCATTTCTAACCTAGATTGCTTCAGCCTCCAGCTCCCTGTAAAGAGCTGAGTCACCACAAATGACATGTGGGTCCACAGTGGTGAATTCAGGAAGCGAATGCCCAGAAAAAGCAGCTCCAACTTGGACAAATCTCTGAGAAAAAGTGATGTGAAACTATATCCACATAAATTATTTGTCAGTGTCAGAAACCACATCTTTGGCACACTTAGATCTGAAGTTAAGAATCCACAGAATGTGGTTTCAACCTCCAGGGTAAAGGAAGTTTCTGAGGTACAGCAAATCACTGGACTGACAAGATTTACTGGATCCAACACTTTGGCATTAACCTGCTTTCAGACAGGAGAACTCATTCATAAAGACAGTGTAAAATAACATATATAGTTTCTGTATCCCCTCCTTGGTAGTGACTGACAGCTTCATTAAAACACAACTGCATGATCATGAAGCAGGAATTATTACAGTGCTTTTTATCTGAGGATGTTCTCAGTAACAGGGTTAGTTTGTTTGGGATCAATGTCCTGATATAGGAACCACAAAATAAAAAATGTTATTGCTCTATTCCACTGCCAATGTGAGTCACTATTAAACACATTTTTGATACTCTTTCCAATTTGTTTGACCCAACCAGACAACAGTCAGGGGCTGCAAAATATTCTACCAGTCTGTAAGGGCTTTTCCATAATTCTGAAAGTGTAAATGGATTCACACTTCCAGTTACACCTATTTTTGAAATGTTTGATTCTCAGACCACTATCTATGGTAGCCCAAGGCAGAATTAAGGTAGGCCATCTCCCCACCCCAAGACAAACCTTCCAAGTCAGTGTCTTGTACAAAATAACAAATTTAATTAGGCAACAGTAGTAACACGTAGAGCGTAAAATATAGCCCTAGGCATCAGTACAAGAAATGAAGTGTGAATTTCCAAAGCAATCCTAACTCTTAATGCTTCTTTGCACATCAGTGAAACTTCTCATGGCAGCACCAGAGCACACATCCCTCAAGAACAGACTAACTTGCAGACTGCAATCTTTCAGAGAAGTTAGTGCCTCCAAAACCTAAATTAAAGCTAAAATCAGATGTGTGAAATGTCTGGAAACCAAAGATCATGTTTCTATGCACTGGAATAGGAATATCAGAACATGACCAATATATACTGGAGACAGGTGCATGTTCCAGTTGAAAAAACAAGAATGTAATATTTTTGTAGTTCCTAAAAGTTAGCACATCCTTGGAAAAAACCAACCAACCAACCAAAAACAAACAAAAACCCCCAAAATCCCCCAAAAACCAAAAAAACAACAACAAAAAAGGAACTGATTGAGGAAACATTTGGAGTAGATATCCTTATTTCAAACCCCGCGAAAGGAAATTTGAAATAAGGCTTTGAGTAGAAGTTTGGGCTAGTTTTAAGGAAAAAAGGTGTAGATCATAGTAAGCCTGAACAAAAAGTGCAGGAAATCTCAGCTCTGATTCATGTGTTATAATGTAGGTGTTTTCATAATGAAAGCTCAGATCTTCCCTCTCACTGGAACAGTTCTGGGGCAATTATAGGATTGAAGCTTGAGACCTTATACTTGAGTATTACCATGATAGTATGTGACATTTACAGTGCTTACCACCTTCAAAGTGTTTTACAAACAACAACTAATTCAATTTTTACACTTTAGAAAGTATAAACAGATACTTTGTTACACAGGTACATCACAGGCAGAAATGTAATGTAACTTACCCATGTCTAGTAGGAGGCAACACTTAAAGAGGGATTACCACTCTGATATTATTGATATTCTTGCTTTCCGCTTAAAACAGTGGAAACATTGAGTTTTGTGCAACACTCACCTTCATATATATAGTGTACAAGTGTGGTATTTCTGTTAGGAAACAGAAGTTACAGGAAACACATTCTCTCTGCAAGCATTTTCTAAATATTGTGGGCCAAATTTCCTGTTGGCATAACTCTGCTGACCTGAGAACTTGATGATTCTTCATTGCTTTTAACCACACATTAACTTCCAACAGTCCCCAGTCTGTGGGATGTCATAATTAAACAAAACATCTATGCAATATATAATTACATACTAACTTGCAGAGATACAAAGTTCTTTGAAGCCAAGGTAATTTAAAATAGTTAAATTCAGCTAGTGTAAGCAAAGATGAGTAATTAAATAGCAAAACAATAGTTATTTTTCCCTTAAAGACTGTGAAATCTGTTCTTCCTGAAGACAAGTTAATATGAAACTGGTGAAATACTTATAAGCTTCTGTTGCTGAAAAAGCAAAACCAGTTGTTGCTTCCTGCTGGATATAGCAAAACCCTGTAATGCCACAGGTGATCAGACTTTTAGACTGTGTTGGAATAGGGAGGGGAAAGGAAAAATGAATTGACTAACTGAAAAGGTCTATTACCCATGTGCCACCTTACTAACCTGTGGGGGTCCGAGATGTGAACTCTGGATCAAAATGAAAGGTGTCTTCTGGCCTCCCCACCGCGGGCTTGAAAGGCGGCTTGATTTCTTTTCTGTACAGTTTCTACAAGGAGAAAAACAGATCACAGTCAGCATCAATGTGTACACTCTCAGCACTGGAGATTGACTTCCCTGCTTTCTTTAGGTTGTCCTCTCTCAGCTCCACGCCATCCTTGCTGGACTGACAGAAAAGGATGGATGTAGCTGTGGTTCTGCCTCTTGTTTTACCAACCAGCTTAAAATCTGTGACCTGGATGGTCCCCACACATTTTAGCTACTGGAATCTTGAATATAAACACAAATGTTCCTGGCAAAAATTTAGCCCATAGACTGAAACAGTATTCCAGCTGGGGCACATGGAAATT
This sequence comes from Illadopsis cleaveri, assembly GCA_013399915.1. Classification (NCBI taxonomy): domain Eukaryota; kingdom Metazoa; phylum Chordata; class Aves; order Passeriformes; family Timaliidae; genus Illadopsis; species Illadopsis cleaveri. The sequence goes on from VXBB01004020.1 coordinate 93,788, forward strand.
CACTGGTCTAACGACAGGACTGGAATGTGCAGGAAACAGGGTGACTTCAGCAGCGCAGCAATGGTAATCAGCACAAAGAATTGTTAGGAAGCCATGAATGCTTTAGCATTTATTATTCGTCAGGAACCAGCAATGTGTTTGATGTGCTGCCAGACTGAGCTGAGCAACAGGCTTGGCTGCCTGGTCCTTACAAACTAAACAAGAGACTAGTTCTTTTAGGATATCTGGTGAAAGGGAAGTAGGATTACAGCTGATGGTTACATGGAATTCCCATCAAAAGATGCTAGGGAGAAAGCACTGTAGATGGGTGGGCAATCACACTGAAGCTCTACATGTGGAGAACTGAGGAACAAAACAAAGGAAAAACATAAGGAAGAGAGGAAGGTATGTAACAGGTAATTACTGCTAGGTGTGCAAGTTTCTGCTGGTGACTGAGGGGGTCACATAGGGGATCACCTAAGTAACAAGCACCATAAGTTCATCCTAATACATCCTGCCTTTATTATGAGGGACTTCAGGGCCTTTTTACTCATTCTCCAAGATATTTAAGAAATTGCTACACCATGCTCCATTGCAAACATTCATATACACACACAGACACACACTGAGGTGAGGATTTCTGGATCTAATCCAAAGCCTGTAGAGGTTAATGGAAAGAGCCCTATTGATTTCAGTCATCTTTGCATCATCTCTGCCTGAAATGGCCGAAACTGATCATCACGCTGATGGCAGCATGGGGAAGAGAGCTCCAGTTTGACTCCCTGCCCTGTGTTGCAGTCCCTAGACTGCATTTCCTTTCTAGCAATGCTTTTGTTCTCAGTTTTCAAAGGGCTGAATTACTTGCCACAGATAGTTCCCTATAATTAACATGTCTGAGCATAAATATTACATTTAATGCAAACTTTCAAGTCATGATAAGAACTGGAGCGCTCAACTTTACGACTGTTTGCAATATGTATTTTTAGGTTAGCTTTTAAAACAATTTCCTAACGAGTTGATTTTTCAAACTGTTTAATGGACATTACTACATGCTTGTCCAGCTCCTTGCATGCAGGAAGATTCTTTTTAACTGTGTTTTCTGAGGAATTAACTTCTGTAATACAAAGGATGTGGTCAAATCTAAGATATATATATATATATCTCTATATATATCTATATCTCACCATCGTTTGAATTTGATTTTGCATTGATAAATAAAGGTTCTTGAAGCAGAACATTCTGTAGTATATTATTAGCCTTAACATAAAGGATATATTTGTGGTTGAATTATGATTCCTTGGGAAAGTGAAACAGTGAGGTTGGAAATTACTCTGCAATAATTAATGGCCATTTCACCATAAAAAGTTCCTGCTTGCGTAAAACTGCTCCATATCTTCGGAGAGGAAAGAAGATGAATAACTGCTGTGAGCCACAATGGAAAGCCAGTCTTCCAAATAATTAAAAGCCAATTGCAATCTTAAGCAGGAAGTGTCACTCATCAGCTGAAGAGTATCAACCTAGTAATTAACATACATCTTTTTCTGCCTGCACAGAACTTTACAAGAGAACTCAGCACCTACTGAAGGTTTTTCTGTTGCTAGGATTTCACCTTGAGAAAGCTATTTGCTTCCCAGCTTCCCTTTATTTGTCTTAATTCACAACTGCAGTGCTTCTACTGCAGAAAGCAATATGGTCACACGCACATGCTTCCTCATGGAATTAACCGCACAGCTCATCCTGTGAGGTCCAAAAATTGGAAAATGTTTCAGAGCTGTACATCATTCAGGAACTGCACTCTCTTTTCATTATCGTAACCATATTCTCTCTGGCCTCTTAATTCCTTCCCCCATCTGTAGTTTCTTAAGTGCTGTTGGAGCTACATTTGTATTTTGAGTCCCTAACCCACATCCTCTACTACTAGGGAGGGATTTAAGATTCATCATGAGTCACATGCCACCTAAAGATTTATAATCACAAATTCGCTTTCTGGGAGGGGATGGGAAAAAAGAAGTTGCTTGTGTGAGTGAAAGGCACTCCCTTTGAGCACAACCCTGAGGACCCCATGCCCTTTTCCATGTCCTTACCCATTTGTGATAAAAATTAGAAAACAGAACAGCAAAAGGTAAACTGCCTAAAACATTTTCCCCTTGCAAGCTCTTGAATAGGGTAAGTAAATGAAATCATTGAGGACCAGGAAAAGCAGAGTAGTATCATCTATGGACTTCTCCATCCCACACTGGCTCCAGTTCTCTGAGTGAGCCACTACAACCCGACCCAAATCACTAAACCACAGGGCAGTCCAACACAGTGAAACACAAAGGTCTGCTGCAGGCAGAACGCCTCTTCCTTTAAAAACCTGCATCCCATAGGCTGCAAAACTCAATGTGGCACAAGCTGATCTACGAAAATAGTAAGAATCACAGCCATTGCTTTGTATATACTTAGAGAGTGAATCTCTTGGAGGATTTGAGACCCTTCTGGATTTTTAAAGAATATTTCTAACTTTAGGAAATCTATTAATATATTATCTCTTACCATGGTCCCCAAATTATTCAGGGATGATGTATCGTGACTGTGACCTCTTCTGGCAGAAACCAACCAGCGTGGAAAATGACAGCAGGTTAAATTTCAAATCTTGCCTTTTACCATTTCTATCAGACTGTCCATAACTTCTGGTGAAGTTTAAGCAGTTATGTGCTTTCTAAGTCATGGTAGTCTTAGTACTGTATGCAAAAGTTACAGTGAGTACCATCATCTGTTTAAATGGGAACCTGGTCCCAGTTTTCCTGGTTTAAATTTCAGTTTTGATATTCCAATTTTTCTTTTAGGGCATCTTATTAGGCACTCTGTTATCTTGCACAGGTATAAGAAGCTGAGGATTTTTTTTTTCTTCCACATTGTTCCCACATTCATAAAGGAGCATTGCACTCCTTAGCCCTTAATGTTTTACAGAGAAGACTGTTTATTTCTCTTTCCCTGTAAAGAATAAGCTCCCACATTCCACCACCAATTTTTTTCAACTGGCCACAGCATTGACTCAGCACAGAAAAATGTGACTGACAGGTATGAAAAATCACTGCATAACAGACAGTGTTGTTGGATCCAGCGGCTGTGCTGAGGGAGTGAGTAATCCACAGAATGAGAGAGATGGACTCCAAGGTGTGAAAACACTGATTTAGATATTCACACATATCCATGCTTCTGACTACTTATCAACCCCTCACGTCCTCCTGAGACTTTCATAATAAGTACCTATGAATTAACTAGAAACCATTTCTGCAGCAGTTTAAGAAACTATAAGCTTTTATTGACTTTCTTTCTGATTTCAGACAAAAACATTTTTATTTGAAATAACTAATTTTCATCCAGGTGCCACTGAGATTTTCTTAAAAGATGTTGCCACATCCCTAATATGACATTCATCTGAACACCTCCTCAGCTGGAACTTAAGTAATATACAAGAGAGATGAGTAATAAAATGCTGCAACACTATGTTTATTTCTCTTCTTATTTATAAGCAGTTAATTTTTCATCATCTTTTAAAAAATACAGTCCTAAAAACCTCAGAGATGTAAATGCTCTGTACATGTGCCTGGCAAATATCAAGAAAAAGAAAATGGTTTCATTTAATTAAAAATTATTTAGTCATTTCCTCAACTGAGTTTCTCTGATGAAGAACTGAATTACTCCTTAGACACCTTCTATAAATAGAAAGATGCTACCCTCCATAGTGGTGCACTTGTAGTGTGAGAATAAAGTCCTTTGATACATATACCTGTCATGGCAAATCCAATAAGCAGACAAAAGGATGAACTACATTCTGAAATGCTTGTCCTCTCCTAGATTAATGACTCAATGTTATTGCCTGCAAATGATAGAAAAGCTAGCAGAAATCAGACCCCAGGATTAATTTTTTACTGTTGGTAAAATCTGCAATTAAATAATTCACATTTTCAGTTCAGTTTGATAGCTGATTAATATTAAAGGAAAAAGAACTGGGATCCACTTTCTTCCCACTCCTTTCCTCAGCTGTATTTGACAGTCCATTTTCAAGCATGTCATTTGCTCTCGTTCCAATTTAATCTGTCATCCAAACAAAAACTACTGTTTATAGCCCACTCCCCCGACAGCAGTCTGCAAAAAAGGACTTCATTTTTCATTTTCAATGAAAAGACAGAAATTCATTATCCATGACCTGGAAAGAAGAAACAGTAGTAAAAAAATCAGGAACCAGACTGTGCTTTCTCAGAGCCAATGACTTAAATTATCTGAGGTCAGTTCATTTTGGGTCTGCTTGTCTTAAGAAGAACAGGAGGTGCAAGGTTAATAAGCAGGTAAAACTGTCAAGGAGCTGGACATCTAATCTCTCTCCTGAGCGTCCCAGCCTTGATCATGAAAGGCAGTCCATCCATTTAACAACAGATCTATTGGATTTGCGTCATGGTGCCTGCTAAATGCCTCAGAGCAGCAAGACTGATATGTGCAGAAACCTCCAGCTATTTTTCACTCTGGAAAATGGGAATTTAGCTGTAAAAATGTGACTCTTACAGAGTCTCATGCCACCATTTAAGTCTGGTCATAAAAAATTCTGTGTCAGATTGTCCAGCATTCATTTAGTGCAGAAGTTAGCCAGAAGTAAGGTCGCTGGAAATTCTGCTGAAGGATGGCACTCTGGAACATGGGAATGGCTTCTGGGAAAGGCTGGGAGGAGGAAGGTTTCCTGGCCACATTGATGTTTTCCAGGATTGCTCTTACTGCCTCTGCATGCAGTGGTCACATACCACCAACATGCTGTGCTTGGCAGCAGCATCTGCAGCATCATGACAGGGGCTGTTCTTGCCCTGTGTGTGCTATTTCCACTGGGTGTTCATCCAAACCAGACATTATATCTGGTTGTGTCTGTTTGAAGACAGTAAAAGACGGGAAATGACTGCCCCAACAGGTAAACACTTCAGGCACAGAGCAAATAATCAGCTCCAACCCAAACCCCAAGGGAACAGCTCTGAAAATACTATGAAATGAAAGCCTGAGTCACAGAGTTCTGTCTGCAGCTCTAGTATCACTGCAACATCAAGACTTCACATCAAAACTTCACATGTGGCTTAGAAGGAAGAAGCTAACTCACTTCTGTTTTGAATCTCTCTTTAAAATTAGATGATGCAACTTGGAGCTTTGTTTCTGGTTATCAGGTAGCTCTTGTAGGAAAAATCATGCTTAAAAGCAAACTTTTTTCACACTGCATTTCCAGCAGACACTAACCTCTTCTTACCCTTCATGATAAGGGGGCTTTTGTTGGAGGATTGTTTTACTACAGTTGCTGAAATTTTTGTGCTGTCAGTCACAGCAGTCCTGTTTATCATAGCTGCCAAGGTAGCACAGAAGTTCTCCAGAAGAGCTTGCCTCTTTCTCTCTGAGGTCTTTATATTGCCAAGACATAAAGTAAATAATCATTTCTGTCCCATCTCAACAGTGCTGTTTGCTGACTGTATGCAAACTGATGTGGGAGATTATACATTATGGGAGAACAAATGAGGGCACCAGGGACTCTTTTCCTGCAAATGCACAGAGATCAGTGCTGAACATCTATGTCTGATCCATTTTTGTTCTCTGACCCTGTTCTGTTTGTGTCCATGGTCAACACGTTAACAACAGGTTGGATGATTATTGATAGTCAAAGTCCTGGCTTCAGCTCAGGGTCAGGCTCACACTGCTCTAAAATACATACAGTACTCTAGCTGGTGGAACAAGATAAGCCTCCCAAGATCTCCTTGAGTGATTGCAAAATTAGGATAAAATGAGGAAATACATTACAAAGATGATAGCTGATCAGTGTAATAGTGATCTGTCTCTGAGAGAGTGCAATAAGCACTAATTATGTTGGATTAAATTGGATTTTTACAGCTATATTTCATGGCAGAGTTGGAGGGCTGGATAACACATCAAAAGGCAATTAAATCCACCTTCCTCTCTAGCTCCAAGGCATGTTCAAGCATACCTATCTTCTTTGTGGTAGATATTTCCCTGTCCATAAGAGCTTTTTCAAATGATGGAGGACTGTAGAGTTTCCTTAGGACAGGCATGAAATTGTTCCCTAAAGAATGGAGCTTGAAACAATCACCAATTATCATGACAGAAGGTGGTCTTGAGTATTCTCATGGGACAGAACTGACTTTTCTGAAAACCTTTCCAAGATGCAGAGCCTCATTTATTTATGATGAGGTAGTGAGCTGCTCCCCTAGCAAACACAGAAGAAAGAAAAACCCTCTCACTGTTACAGTGCTTCTTATTACATCAAGATATAGTCAACAGACCCATATTTTGATTGCAAATCTGAGGACTGCAGAGATATTGGGGGAATACAGAAAATAATATTATTGTTATTGGTATTAATATTATCATTTAACAATTATCATCAACAACAACCCAAGTCTTTGGATTCTCTATTTTTTATTTTCACTTACTGTTCTCATAAATATAAAGTCCTCATACAGAATCTCACAACTAGTAAGAAGCAGAAAAGGAGACTCTCTAGACTTCAGAACATATTTAATGGGACTAAAAGTCAGCTTGACTATAAAGGAAGGTCTCAAAATCCACCTTCATTGATTATGTTTTAATATGTTTATGAGTCATGACAACTTTTCAACATGCAACTCAAATTATATTTTTCTAATGTGTTTTTCTAAAATAAATGGGTTTGTGAGCCTTTCAAAGGCTACCTGGGCACCACAAAATGTTCTCTCACAGAGGAATTAACTTTACTGCAAAGTCCCGGGCAGCAGTTTGAGAATGGCTCTGTCACATAGATTCATGCAGTTTTATCAGAATTTCTCATAAGAACTGCTTCAATGTTACCTGTTGTAGTAGCATTGGTGAGTGATTGCATTAAATACTGAAGAGACACAACAATACCATAACACGGTTTGGATAAAACCAAACTAGAAAATGCTAGGGGATGTGGCAAACAGCAGCTCTGATGAACTGGCAGATGTCCAGATCAAGAATGAAAAATTTTTGCCTCCAGGTTTGTCTAAGAATGAGCTAATTCAAACAATTACAGTGCTGAAAATGTGAGATTGAACCTCTTACGAGTCTAAATCAAATACTCAGATAATCTGCACCACCACCTTTATGAGCTGTAGCTGATAGCAATAAAATAAATCCTTGTTTACCATTCTGTTAATCACATCCGACATGTTTTACTTGAATCATGTTTAATTTGATCAAATGTTCCAATTTTGAGTACTGATGCCAACATGCATGCAAGAGAGATAGAGGCACCCAGTGAAAAGGCTCTAAGTTCTCTGTGTTAAAGAAGTTGGGCTCTCTATGTTAGAGAAAGTAATCTTTTCCTAAGCTTGGCAGTTTAAGCACGGCATTCCAAAAATGTAGCTAAGAAGAAAATAACGCTGCTCCACTTACATTCCAGTCTATAGTAACAAAGAAAGGATGACGTTTAATTTCTTCCACTCCATCAAATCCAGCACCTGAGAAGAGAATGAAAGAATCAAAATGAAGTCATGCTTATGAGAGAGCTGTGTGTCTCTTCTCCACTCTCCCTCCCTATCCCCACTTTTCTTCTGACAAAATGAGAGTCCCCATCTAAAACAGTTATAGTCTGGGAACTAGTCTGGGAACTAGTCTAGGGAATTCTGAATGGTGCAGCTGCCATCACAGTATAAACTGCCATAGATACACAAAAGAACACTTCATTAATGAGACTCTGATTCTAAGGGTCTTTTACTTTTCTCTAATTGAGGCTGCTGCCAAGGCTTTGGGTGAGACATGGGATTTTAGCCACAGCAGAGTGCATGCACCACCAAGGTCAGGAAAGGCCCGAGGATATCCTGATACTCTGGCAAGGCTCCACCACTGGCAGGTTTTCTATCCACATTGACTTTCAAATTTTGACTAGCTACTGTTCTCCACAGGCACAGAAAGCTGCACTACGGGCAAGAATAAACTCAAAATGCCAAAAGGCTCCAAAATGATTTGAGGTAAGCCAGGGTTTTAGGTTCCTCTTCACATACCACCTTCGAATTCCTGTGAGTACCAAAATCATCACTCTCAGTGTTACGTTTCCTTCACTATTAAATTTCTGTTACGTTACTCTAGGAAATTCAGGGAAAGTCTTCTGGTAATGAATCTAATTCCTTCATTACTTTTGCCTTATGTTTTCAGTGAAGATTGGCTTTTTTATTCCTTTAGTTCAATTTATTTCCTTCAGTGCTATCACAGAACCAAACAGGTACTCAGTAATAATTAAAAGAACTGGCAGAGAGGATTTAGAATGCCATTTTGGGGTTTGATTTGACCTTATTAATAGCATCTTTCATTTTCATTTCAAGGAGAATTAAACTCTGGAAGCAAAGGCTTCACACTGCAATTCTGGAATCAGTTCCTGAAGGGTACCCAGCCTACTTCTTCACAAGCATGTTGAGCAACCTTGATTCCCAAAAGGATTTGGAATTCCTAAGCACCTTCTAGGGGCACTCAGCATCCCAGGGGACTCAGCTTTTTATACATGAAATATTTTTACTTTGGGAAGACCAACATTAAAGCAGCTTTACAAAGGCCTTGTCAGCTGAAGCTTTTGTAAAACGTGATGTCTGCTCTCCTTGTGTACAAGACCGTTATCGATGTTTGTCAAAATGCAATGATCAGGAACAGCTTCCTACAGCCGGCTTAACATTCACTGATGAATGGATACGGGAAGCAAACACTTTGTAAACATAACATGCAGGATTGTCTGTCAGGCCTGCTGGAAAACAGACAAGAGGGATGATCTCCTGATTAATTCCCCACCCCAGTAATCTTTCAGTATAGGCAAATGCAAGTGATGTACATGAGGGTAAACAATGCTAGCCTGCAATACAAAATTATGTGCTCAGAGGTGATCAGCCCCGCTGAGGAGTCTGGGTTATGACAGACAGACATTTCTAGGCAGACACAACATGAAATCAAACGTTAGAAAAAGAAAAGAGGACAAAAGGGACAACATCATTGCACTGTCACTGTCTAAGTCTGTTGCATTTCTGCAACTAGAGTATGGATTGTAGCTGACACACTCTCCTGTAAAAGGGCATACTTATTAAAGTTACAAAAAATCAAAGAAGGCCAACAAGGAACGTTATGGAATGACTGAGTAGGTCAGGACTTTTCAGCCCGGAAGCAGATGACCGAGGAAGTATAAAATAGATCACTAAATGATGCCAGCAGGAATCAGAAGAACCTGGAGATGTTTCCTCAGGAAACAGACAGCTGTGTGATGTGGAATTCCTTGGAAAAGATGATGTGGTGCAAAATACTTACATGGGTTCATGGTGTAAAAAACAAAGTGCTTGTTTTTGAGTTCAGTTGAATACTGTTTACCTTGCCTGTGGTAAAAGCCATTCTCTGTTAAGTACCATCTAGCTCAAACCGATTGTTATTGTAATTGAGAGTGCCTTTCCTGAATGTTTTGTCTGTTGAATGTTGATTACCTGAAACCCCTTTGTAAACTATCCTTTCCCCGAAATGCTCCTGCTAATCCCTGCATAGCAACCACATAGCAACCAATGACACCACCCGACATGCAAATGAAAAAGCTTCAAGTGCTCATGGAACACTTTTTGGACATAAAACCCCTTAAAAACAACGAGCCAACAGAAAGCCAAGAACTAAAAGTGACCACTCTGAGTCGGCAGAACCATGAAGAACCTCAGACCGATCAGAGCTGAGTCCCAGTTTGTCACCATAACTTCAAAAGTATCCTATACACAGGACTTCCCTAGACTTTCCAACAAGCCTGCATCTTCCAGGGACACCTGCGAGAAGGAAATCCCAGCTCTGCTCTGCGGCAGAGGTGAACATCTCCTTCCTTGCGTTGTCCATCGGGAGCAGTGGTGGTGTGCGCAGCCCTTGACCACCTACCTAGAGCTGATCTCAATAAAGGCATTAAAAAAGAAGAACTTCTCCTTGCCCTATTCATTTCAATGGGAAGGCCAGGAAAGTCTGTTGAAGAGAAATCTGTTGAAGATTACTTCATTGAAAAACCACAAGAGGCTCAGGAAACCGCCTGCTTGACCTTGAAGCCGGAATAGGGTAGGAGAAAATTTGGGTGAAGCAACACATATGTTTATCCTGTTCTTACATGCCCCTAGGCAGTTGTTTATGGTCATTGGGTACTGAACAAGAAAATAATAAGTCTTAGAATAGAAGTTGTTCTATGACTTGCCTAGCATATTTTTGTTCAATGCACAGTCTGAAGTCTGCAAGATTCCCTTGGCAGATTCATTCTGATTTTAGCAATGCCAACAGAAATACAAAACCAACAGAGTTATCCTGAAGAGAATTGCATTAAGCAAATCTTCAGAAAAGAAATATCTGTGAAATATCTGCTTTGAGTTCAGCAGTGGCTGTTGGAAACTGCAACGTGCAGTAAATGTTCTTTACCACATCAGGATGAAACCCAAGTGCCAGACTGATTTTGCAGGACTGGGATAAATACTCAGACACTGTAAGACACTAGTAGCACATCCTAGACTGAGGATAATTGCTAATGCATTCCATTTTCTCTGCTCTGCCCCTTCCCCACTGCTTCTGTTTTCCCTCTTGCTTAGACTAATAGATATGTCATTGTGTGTTGGGAATGACATGCTTTTTTCCAGACCATCTATTTGAAAGCCACACTTTTTGCTACTGTTGTTGTTCCTTTTTCCACAAGCCTACAGAAATAAGGACCAAGAAAAAAAAGTCCACCCACAGCTACTTCTTTTAGTGGGGGCTGCAGTGTTCGGTAAGAAATGCAAGCATGCAGTTGAGGCAGGCATTTGTTTGAAAAAGTTTCATTTCCCAGTTGGGACCACCTCAGCTTCAGCACAGAAGGAATATGTTGTAAAGTGCAAGGGCTTAATATATTAAAGAGATTTAGGATGGTAATAGCCTCAGTTTGCAAGGAGCTTCTTACTTCCAATTCTTAGCAACTGATTTTATGCTATGGAGAAGGTTCACCATTTCCTGCAGTTTCTATTCCCTGACCTTCCCTGCCATGAGAATTGCTGGTGTAGCCCACACGCCTTGCAGGACTGTCTGCTGTGGCTGTAGGCAGCAGCTTGTAGCCTGGTCCTTTCCTCAGCTGGAGAAGGGAAGAGGCCCAAGGATGCACTCAGGAACAGCTAGGGAGCCAGGAGGACAGTCCTGACCCCGTTGCAAAAGTCCTTGGGAGACTTTAGGCATCAGTGCTTATGGTGGAGTCTCTCTGGATTTGCTCAGCATGTTTCAGCCATTCATCTACCACCTGAAAATCTGCAAGGGTGCTGCCAAGAGATGTGCTTTCATGGAGAAATGAAAAGCACTGCAGAGGTCATGACTGGAAAGGCCTGGTGCATGGAGATGGACATTTCTTGGCACAAAGATGGGCATTCAGCAAACATCTGAAGCACAGCACACAGTAGTGCACTGCACGACCACAAGCCTTTCACCTTCCTCAAGGTTTCTAGTGAGTTTGGTTTTTTTAGCGTAATTTCAACTGCAATTTAGCAATAAGACCTATCAGTCAAGAATAATCAGCACAATCAAACCTATTGCCTGCAAATGTTCTTATGTGCCATCCAGTGCATGAGGGTCCGAGAAGATAAATAATTCTTTTAGATCAAATTGCCAGTTTAAACACATTATAGAGTGCATTTATATAAAAACAGCCTCACATTAGTGAGCGAGAACTTAATTTTTTATGCCTGCAATAAAAGTGCCTGCAAACAATAAGAGTAGAATGTTTTATTTTTAATTGGTTTTGATTATTGAATCCTTATGGACAACACGAGCCTTGAAACATTAAGGGAGAGAAAGGAGACCTAAGAAACCTGAAAGTTGATTACTTGGATATTCATCAGAAAGAGTTTCCAGATTTTTAGTTTCAGATAATAAATTTTTAGTGTCTCTACAGCTTCTTTTTAGTGAGCTAGAATTTTTAAGGTATTTTTCTAAGGTTTACAAGAAAACTTTACAGTCACTGACAAAGGTAAAAGTTGTTTTTTGTTTAAGCTCATAATTTTATAAAGTTAAGGGCCAAAGTTTTCTATGTGCCAAAGCAGAATTTACCTTACCTGAGAACATGGGATTAAGAAAATAGTAATGATTTCCTTGGCTTTTATTCTGAGCCTATGGGCATATGCTCCTATTTTAAACTTTCTTGGCTGAGCTTCTCAATTATGAGGACTCTGGACACTTTATACTGCTCAGTAGCATAGGGAGTTTGTTAGACAATATGTTTTTGATATAAAATATTTTTTTAATATGTATTTGATAAATAATAATGTTAAATAATAGATCATTTGTTTACCTGCCTGAGGAGATCCAGGCCTTAGAGCAAGTGCCTTGCCTAAGTTCCTGGAAATGTAATGAACCAACACTGTCATCATAAAATCACAGAATCACAGAATCACAGAATTTCTAGGTTGGANAATTTTTCTTCTGAATGCTTATTCCTTATTTGCCTGGGTATTCAGTTAGTTTAAGAATTTAAAATTATGCTTATACATAATCTGGAATTTGTTGTACTTAGAGCAATACTTCCAAAGCAGTGCTATGCAGACTATTTGTACAGCAAATAGACTCAGAAAAGAGCAGAAAACCAGGGATACCAAAGGAAAACTTACCATTCCTTAAAAACTTGTCACAAATATTAATATGGGAATCAGACTTAAAAATAGAAGCTGGTAAATCAGATTATTCAATTTCTTTTCAGTCTTGTCTAACTTGCTTCAACCCTAATATTTCTTCCATTAATAATCCAAAGCTTCAAAACAAAATTTCAAAGCAAAATTTCAGAATACTTCATCAATCTTTACTTCTGTTTTTTTAAGATACCAAAATCAAATGGCAAAAAGCATCTTTTAACTTGTAAATGTTTAAAATTGGATTTTGGAACTAAATGCACTTTCCATATTTGCAAATTTATGAAACAATGGCTGAAATCGAGTGTTTGATCCATAATATGGTTCATTTATTTCAGCATGCTTCACTAATTTTCCAAAGATTTTTCAAAACTGGATATATAAGCCTACTTTTCTTTTAGTATTATTATTCCTTTCCCAGAAAAAGGTTGAAGCAGTCCTTTTATCTAGTGACTTCTGTTCAGTATTTAGGCCAATTATTCAAGCTTTTATTCTCTTGTTATCAACAGGTCCCTTTCTATCTTCCTTTGTGCTCATTCTCAATCAGCTAAATCAGAGAATGCCTTCAGGAGCTTTCCCTGAAATGTTAAGATCTATTTTTCTGTTACTCTTAGATTTTATTTTCTCAGATGTTTGTATTAATTTTTTTTTT
>VXBB01004020.1:115154-189421 GCA_013399915.1 Illadopsis cleaveri
AAAAAAAAGCAAGCCTAGCAAAACCCAGGGAGGAGTCATCCAGTTTATTAAGAGTTTATTAGCTGGTGAAAGAACAATCTATATACCAAATTCACCGTCATTTAATGAGACACAAAGAGGGAGAAGATACAGCTATTCACCAAAAATAAATATATAATAAAAAAAGTTAAAGGGTAGGGATAGATTTATTCTATGAGACATAACCTATTGATTTTTGTGAATAAATGTACATGGTTCAGAAGTGCTGAGCATCCACAAACGGATTTGTGGCCACAGGAGATAAGGATGTTCCACTCCTCTTATAATTCAGGCAATAAATTACAATATTTATGTAGATTAACTGCTGCCAACCTGCTAGATCAGTGATGTAGGCCCTCCCCAACCCAAATTCTCACTGTTTTTCACACTGCTTCCTATACTTCCTCTGGTGGCATCAGCTGTCTGCTTCAGGTAAACAAAATTTAAACATATTCCATGGATTTTGGTATGTAGTCTAATATGTAGCTACCAAAAATAGCCTCCACACCACAGGAAATGGTTCTGTGTTGGAAGAGCACATTGCTATGCTGATTTCTGAATTCGTGATTCTGCTGTGACAACCACGGTGCCACAGCTGCCTGGTGATGGCCATGCCCTGAGCACAGGGTAGATCTGCAGCCTGCACACTTCCGGAGAGGGCAGCCCCACCTCCTTATCCAAACACATCCCTGTGAGAGCAGCAGATGCCTGATGTCTGGGCTCAAGGGACAGCACTGTGCTTGATAAAACAATGTTGTGAGCATCTGCTTCCAAAAACTTACAGTGTTCATACAATTTTGAAAAAAAACACAGTGTCACCAAAGAGCTTCTTGATCTTTTTTCATCTACCTCAGTAACAATAGCACACAGACAGAAGAGGCTGGAGGGGTGCAGGGTGTGTGTGTGGGGCAGGTTAGCAGCTGAACACTTAATTTTAAAAGGCTGGCTTGAGGAGAACGAAGTATCTCTCTGAAAAACTTCACTCATACTGCAATTTTTTATCTGAGGGACCTGACCCCTCCCACAGCTCCCCCCACCAGGAAACAAAGTACAATTTCTGCATTACCATGAGCACTCCAAAGGACCACCAGTCGGCACTCTGGGTGTGCCCACGCCGGTTCACCACTTCTGGGGCCATGTACTCTATTGTCCCGCAGAACGAGTATGCCCGCTTGTCATGGTCGATGGCCTCCTTACTCAGACCAAAATCTACATGAATGGAAGCAGGAAAAGACTTGTCAGGTCTCTAAAAATTATTATTTATGCTTTTGCCCACTTAAATTGTTTGCAAAAACCACACCAACTGGCTGGTGAAGCATCCTGCTGTCTGTGTGCACAAAGCGGCCACAGGCACGCATGTGCTGGATCTCTGCCTATGTGGCGTGCCTGGCACCTGTTAATACACCCTGAAAATAGGCATATCATTTTTCCTCTTCAGAATGAGGTTCTGGCTCAAGGCAGAAGGGAGTTTAAATAAGCAGATATATACAGTTAAGGTTTGGTGAAGGCAATGCTGGGAAGGATTCTTGTGCAGCTAACCAAAGTGTTAGGAATAATAATCCCAGATTACTCCAGTGAAAAGGTGGGCTGGACAGTGCTTCTAGATGTCTTTCCAGCCATCCTCTGCGTGGATTAAATAGTCATGTTGGAAGCATCCTTCCATCCACAGTGCCAGGCAGCCAAACCTGCCTGCTTCACATCAGTCAAGAGCACAGTTTTACCAGGAAAATGCTATGTTCTCCATGTGTTGTGCAGCATGGGGGTTGAAAAATTGACAGAGAAGCTCAACACTCAAACTATTCTGGCTTCTAGCTTTTGCAAGCAAACTCCTTCCACTCAAAGACCAGGACACATGCAGTATACTGCAGAAAAATAATCAGCTTATAGGCATGAAGTTTTCTGTGAAGTTTTCTGTTCCTCACATACCTGTTATCTTAATGTGACCCTCTTCATCAAGAAGAATGCTATAAAGCAAAAAAGAAACATTCATTCATTAGCCAGGAACAAAGTGCAGTTAAAAAACATGAATAAAAAATGTTTAAGTCAGGTAAGGAGATATGCAAGATTCAAATACTTACATAAACAAAACCTTAGTGGATTCTATGGCTCCAGAAAGAAAAATGAACCTCAAAGATTCATTTAATCTCATGTCTGAAGCATGCACAGCCTGGGGCAGTTCCATGAGGAGCCTCCTCTGTGCTCCATAGGATGTTCAAGGTGGGCATGCAAACAGAGCTCAGAAGGAACAAGGTGTTCAAAGCCAACAGAGTATATGCTTCCAGCAGCAGAATGAGCTACACATTTCCTGTTCTTATCATAATAAAAGGCAGTCACACAAATTATCAGGGCTTGGACCCATTGGACCTGAAATTAAGTCCAAAGGTTCATGCTGAAGTAATAAAAGTCATTGTACAGCACAGTGACTAGTCACAGCCTACCCGCATGGCTCTTAGCCTCTGCTTAGTTTTTCTGTCCAGAGCACAGATGAAAATTCAGCTTGGAAGCCAAATTCAAGTGTTCTCACATTTGCCACCTGCCTACAAATTTTTTCTT
The DNA here is from genome assembly GCA_013399915.1 of Illadopsis cleaveri. Classification (NCBI taxonomy): domain Eukaryota; kingdom Metazoa; phylum Chordata; class Aves; order Passeriformes; family Timaliidae; genus Illadopsis; species Illadopsis cleaveri. Next base: position 117,726 of record VXBB01004020.1, read on the forward strand.
CACAAAGGCACTCCAACATTTCTGTAGTTCACCAAAAGCAGTTTTTGCAGAAACAAGAAGGAACACTAAAGTTGAAAAATAATGATTTTGGGAAATAAAAACTGACATAGCAATGAAGGTGGTCTTTCTTCAATCCTATTTAGACTTAGTATATTTCTCTTTTCAAACTGATCTAGCATTATGCCAACTATTTTTATATTCCTGTTCTCTTAGAGAACCACTTTAATCTAATTATTCAGGAAGAAAATAGGATAGAAGTGAACCAAACATAATGGGCTATGCTTTTATGAAAAGTTGTGTCTGAATTGAAACATAATTGAAAAAAGATGCTCTTCTGTCCTTCATGTGTTTAGAAAAAGCTGTTGTGCAAGTCATCAAAGGCCAGCAACTAAGTCAGTACCATGTGTCCAATAATTAAAGCCTTTTCTTCTCAATAAAAGCATCTTACCTTTATTCTTTCTCCACAGTTCCCTTGAACACATAATTTTCAAGTACTAGTCTATACTAGGCACATTTAAATGTATTTTTGTGACTGCAACCCGTAAACTTGTGCTTCAGAAAGGAACAGAACAAAACACCTGCCAGTGTGGAAGGGAGCATGAATGTATGAACTCCCCAGACCTGGATCTGGAAAAATAACAAGGGGAATAGAGCTCACAGAAATCACCCAAAATTTTGCCCCACACCCAGGCAGCCCCTATGCTATATATAGTTATATATATCTAGTTATATATAGTTATAAATTGCTATAACTATGCAATTCAAAGGTTGTGGGATTTCCCCCAAAACATTGATTTTGCATTTAATGGGTTTAAAATTTCATAATTTCCTATTGAAAATCCATGCTGCTTTGGTATGTACACGTTGTATGTTTCTCATACTTTGCCCTCATTAAAGGGATAGAGGCAACATCAACAGAGCTTTCAGACTGATCATACTGCCTGAGGGTGAGACACAAACATACAGCAACTCTTTCTCACGGTGTTTGCAAGAGCAGCAAAATGGATAGATCCTGGCTTCCAATGGAAGTGTATCCGATATCCCCTAAAATGTGATCTACAGTTCCTTCCTCCATCTCACGTTCCCTAATCACCCTTCTATCACCCTTCTACCATGCCTTCAGCTGCTGGCAGCTTCCTCTGTGGCCCCTGGCAGCAGCCTTTGGACATCTGGGTGCCTCCACATTTGCCATCTGGCAGCACAAGTAATGCCACAGTTACTAACTGAAGATTATATTTCATGTAAAAAGAAAACAATATGCTAATAGTGAGGTGGGAAAAAGCAACTGTTGCATGGAATTATCTCAGAGGGAAATTAAGAATAAAAGAACAAAGTACCTGCTTCTCTTCTAAGACTGCAAATTACAACAGACAAATAGTTTTCCTGTGACAGCAGAAGCAAACTTATTATCTGATCATACTCTGTACTCTTTTTATCTTTATCACTTTACAATTCCTTTTTATCCCACAATATCCATAGCAGACATTCTATTGTGAAAATCACAATTACTTTAGCTATGATTTGCAGGATAAACTAATCTGAAATAAGATAATGTTATCCTATGAAAAGGGAAAAAGGACTAGGACTTCTTAATATGATTCAAGCTTGAGAATAATCTTTCATCTAAATTAATGTTTTGAAATTATAAAAACCCTAAAAAGTAAACTACTTTTAAATGTGAAACTAGGTTACAATCACATTGAGTGATAAACTTCAGCTAGGAGGGGTTTTTTTTCATTTTATTTGTTCAGTCTAGTGCTTGAGTGCTTTTACAGGAAGGATACTGTCATTGTCAACCTTCTCTTCAAAGCAGTAATAACCGTTATTAGGTGAAAAATATACCAACACCAGAAATAAGTGAACCACACATTGGCTTGGAACAAAAAATGCCACAAAATAAGGGCGTCTATCAGAGAAGAGGAGACTGAAGGGAGACCTCATCACAGTCTACAGGTTTCTCAAGAGGGGAAGAGGAGGGGCAGGCACTGATCTCTTCTCTCTGGTGACCAGGGACAGGACCTGAGGGAATGGCCTGAAGTTGTGTTAGAGGAGGTTTAGGCTGGATATTAGGAGAAATTTCCTCACCCAGAGGGTGACTGGGCACTGGAACAGGCTCCCCAGGGAAGTGGTCACAGCACCAGCCTGACACAGTTCAAGAAGTGTTTGGACAATGCGCTCAGGCATGTGGTGTGACTCTTGGGATTGTCTTGGGGATATTCTGTTATTCTATGATTGAACATTTTAGCATCAGAATCATCCCACAAACATTCAAACTGCTTTCACTGACCTCAGATTAAAAGTATGCCTTGAGAAAACAAAGGCTGGAAATCTCCATGCTAGAGGCTGGGGCAGCTAAATTTGTAGCAGAGGAATTATACAGTCTGAATTACAGGAGAAGTCTCGCAGCAGAGCTAGGACAGCAAACTCCACATCAACTTTTCTGCTGCAACTTTATCACAGAGAAAAAAAAGCTTTTGCTAGGGGTTGTTGGCATTGTTTTATATGATGTCTTAAATGACAATTCTCTGAACAATTCTCTCCCATTTCTCTCTCACTCTTTATTTTTGGTTTTGAGTCACGTCTTCTGGGCTTCACTTTGAGCTCCAAAGTTCCCAAATAAATGCGGAGTTCTGCCAAATCTAATAAAGCTGGAACTCTGGGGTTGGTTCAGTTGGGGTCTTTTTGTTTGGTTGGTTTTGGGATTTTTTTTCCCTTTTTTCTTTTTTTTTTTTTCCCCTGGATGATCTAAGTGTCTTTCTAAGTGAGAGCAGTTTTGCAGAAGATTCAACCCACACTTTATGTTAATCAGAAACTGTAGCCAAATTCTCAGGTGGGAAATAAAACCTGAGACTTTATCAACAGTGTTTTACTTCATCGCATGTTTTGTTATGAAAGTACCAGATGAAGTAGTCAAATATCTACTAAAGAGATGAAGATTCTCACAAACTGTCAGTGTTTTGTGACATTTCAGTGTTTGCATGATCCCATCCTATCTCACCCTCCTGAACACAAATTCCTCTCTCCTGTAATTTTGTTGACACCATGAAGTCAAAAAGGGAGTGCTTACACCAGTGGAAGCTTTCCACCATAAGCCTTTGTCTTTTACTGATTCTCAGATCTCCCCTCTTTGTACAGGGCAGGTACATTCATAAATCAGTAGTCATGGTTGGCAACATGCTGCATTAAAAAGTGGTGTTTGGCTTTTTTAGAGTATAGTTCAAAATATCTGAAGTTGTTATATGAGCTATTATATGAACTATCCATTGTGTAGACAACTGAGGACCTTAAAATGCACATCACTCCTTGTTAACCTAAGCCCCTATTCCAGAACTCAAGGTGCATCTAGGTTCCTCAAAAGAGAAATGGCAAAGATTAATAATACTTTGTCCATTTTCAGATGGTAGAATTATTTCTAAGTCACTCATACTGTTAAACTACAGCATAAGAAATAACATATGCATCATATATTACTTTCTAATATGTTCCCATTTTTCTATTTTGGTATATTTACCATATATACCAGGGTATATATACCATATTTCATAGCTGGATTGTGCAGTTCTTAAGTAAAAACGTGCCTCACCATGTCAGGAACTCTGTGGCTCCCAGTGTGACTGAACAATACCTTGTCCCACAAGGGATGACACTGAAATCACCGAGACAACTCAAGGAGAACAATTTGTCAGCAACAATTCAAGAGAAGTATCTGCTTGTTCTAAATAAGACTTTAACCAGAAAGCACAATTACTTGTCTTTTTGAACTAAGTACAGCTGACTTGAGAACAACTCCCAGTTGCACTGGAAATTAACTCACAGCTTTGAATTGTTAACATGGATTTTTGCTCAGAGAATCTTAAAAAAAAAAAAAAGCTGAACCTTAAATTTTAATGTACTGAGGGTTCTGCTAAGTGGTTTGAACAGTGCTGTTGTTTTGGTTTTTTGTGTTTTTTTGTTGTTTTATTTTTAACATAAACAATTCCAATGAGCTTTATTTTAGCATACTTACAGAGCTGACAAGCAAACCCAGACCTATCAGCAGTTACTTTTGGGAGCTTCTGAAGAGCAGCAAAAGCATTGAACAATGAAAGGTCTAATGCAGTGCCTATCTTTAATAAGGGAAGAGAGGAGAGAGAAGGACATAGAATTGGGAAATTATTAATTAATTAATTTATCTCCAGTTCTGCAAATCTGACAAAGTAAGCCTTTTGCTGTAATCATGCTGGTAATGCCTCTGCTGAAGATGTGTGTGTGTGATTCTGCACGTTGCACTTCAAAGGAGAGAGGGATCAAGGGAAACGAAAGGGAAGCAACGAGAATGATTGAACCCCTGTAAAGACTGAACAGTGAGGAAGAGTTCAGTACCTGGATCATTTAGGGTACAGAAGAGGGTCTAAGGAAAAGGATGTTCTCACAATCCCCTGAGGCTGCTGCTGAGAGCAGAACAAGCAGGTTGGGCCTTCTATGAGGACAGGCCAAAGAGTACTGGTCTGCAGTGGCAGCAAAGAAATTTCAAACTAGCTATTAAGAGCAACATTTTAGATGAACAACTGCTGGAGCACTGCCGAGAGGCCTCTGGTGTAGAGCATGGAGTCTCCACCAGCTGTTTTAAGCCTAGGTTAGCAACACACCTGTTATGATCTTGATCCTGTCAGGGGGCAAGGGGAAGATGAGAACATCCTGGGATGGTGCTAATTTTCTTTTATCATCTTATTTAGAAAGATATTCTTTCCCAGATGTAACTCAAAAATTTAGCTTTTTTTTTCTTTGTTTCCACTGAGAGTAATTGTTTTATTCTGCTGTATCTATTTATTTAATGCAAACCTAAAGTTCCAGAGAAATCAGAGGCTGTCACGCTCTGCTCTCCTAGGTGTGACAACACATAGGTTTTGCACTTACAGAGCTATTTTTAGAGGATATGGTTTTCAGTCAGAGGTTTTCAATTTGCTTTATCTCCAGATATGAACTTCTGGGTCTTTCCCTTTCCTATACAACACTTATATTCATGTAAACTAACTTTATACTACATCAATTGCAACCAAAATAAACTGTATTACAGTTAATCCATTTAACTATACATTAAAGACCATAAACCGTATATACAAAGTTAGAAAATGCAAGACTGAGGGCTGCCACCTTAACTTTACACGGTGATCTCTGTCTGTAAAGGTCTTCAGTTATGCGATGATACTCTTTATTTTTTCCCAGAGAAATCTTGTCTCAGTTGGCAGACTGGTAACACTCAGGGAGGGATTTTAGCAGAGCAGTACAGTGAAGGGGATGGCTGGTCTCAGCTCAAACAAAAATGTAGAGAAAACTGGATTTCATCTGTACCTTTTCAACATGCTTCTATGTGACAATGACAAATCAGTGACACCTTCCTTCCTTAGATGAGCACCAATTTCTTGATTCACTGATCCCTGATTTAAAGCACTGCTGCTTGGTCTGAAGTAATATAAAATGCTCTCACTTGCAACTGGAGTAATTGAGAGACGGTTTTTGAGATGCTAAGTGACACTTCCTGCTGAGAACTCAGAAAAATCCAGTTCTCAGTATCTCAAATAAAATTAACAGTTTTGACACACGCTTAATTTTCTCCTTGGTTTCTAACTACTTCTAAAGCAAAAAATTAAAGCATATGCCTAAAAATGTAATGACATATCTGAATATACAAGCTCATTTCTGGATACCTTCTAATGGTAGTTTCATGTGTTATCTCAAAAATCAGCCTCATCTAACATCAGAGAAAAAGGCAGTGCATGATTCATACAAATGCTCACTAGAATCAAAGTTTAAACCAGAAAACTTATAATTGGAGTTATTTTATTGCGTACATGTTTGTTGATGCTGAATGGATAAAACACGAAATTAAAATCTAGGAGCTACTGGCAGACAATGCAAGAGCCTGTGGCTGTGGCAGCTGGAGTGTCACCACTGCCTACCTGCGTTTCAGATCAGGAACAAACCAATACTTTTCTCCCTCCACTTGTTTAATTTGTAGGATGACTTCCCCTATTTGCCAAAGACTCTGGTTTCCAGTTTTGGTTGTAAGATTGGAAAATTTGGTCAACTGCAAAAAGTCCTCTAACCCAAAAGACTGAGAGGTCTTGCTATATACATTGTCGAATTCACATAGTACTACTACTGTTACTACTTTTTTCTAACCAAAACATAACATTGAATTTAAAATTTAAATCACATAGAACTGCAATAGAGATAAACAATCTCCTCCCTTTCCACTTCTCACCTACAAAGTCCACTTTCCACCACTTTTGGTCTCATGTTTTGCCTATGAGAGTGAAAACAGTAACACTCCATTTTAAAGAAAGTGCTGCATATTTTTCACTCTGATGTCACAGAAGGAAAATGCTGCTGCGCTGTTAGACTTTAACAGTGTAAGCAATTGCCAAACAGACTGCCCTCAGCAGCTATCTTTTATAAATGTTGGTGACCATTACATTAAAAAGGAAATTTGGAATGTTGCAGCCTGATTTATTTGAGTCATCACAGCAGAATCCAGCAACGCACCAAGCAAAGGGCATAGAATAAAAACAGTATCATGTCACTCCCAGTGACAGCACTGAGGATATCATTTGCTCTACTGATACATTGCAAGTGAAAAAGAGAAAGGAAAATTAGGACCATATTATGAGTGAAAAACAGCTGCAAATGTGAGAACAAATATTTTGGAAAAAATTTTGCACAGTTAATGCAAGTGTTTTAAAAGTCCTGATTATCATTTCTCTCATGAGTTAACAGGCACACAAGTTCTCAGACATGCTCATTTACTTTAGGTAATGGCTACAGTAAAACTGAACAGTGCCATGCCATATTCTGTGTGAGCTGAAAGTGAAGTTGCTTTGAGTGGTTTACACTGCATTAGGGGGAAGGCCAGATTAAATGCTGCAAACAGAGAACAGTGCCACTGAAGTTAAAGGCACAGGGATCTGAATTCTTTACTGAAATCATTCAGGAAACTGAAGGCCAGGCACACAGAGGTCCCATCACACTGGAGCACAGTCAAAACATCTGGCCTCATGCTAAGATGGTATGACAGAAAAACCTTTCTGCTGTTAGTGACAGTCTCCTGTAGAGTCTCACGAACAAGAAGGAAGGCAGAGCCTCTGGCACCTTCTCATTTGGTAGCGTGACAAGGAGCAGAAGCAACCTAAAAGTTCAAGTATTTATGTTTCTGTTCACTTTTCCTTGTTAACTTACTTTTCTGGTTTTAGATCCCTGTAAATAATTCCAAGACCATGGAGGTGGTCTAATGCCAAGGCCAGCTCAGCTAAGTAGAACTTGACATCCTCTTCTGTAAACATCACCTAGAGAGAAGGAAGAGAAGACCACATCTATTTATTGAACAGTGGTAGGGCTGGCTTGCCTTAAACAGACACGGGGAAGGAAATGTGTAACCTGGGAATGCTGGAAGGACCATCATATCAGGTTCAATTTTCCATAATTTGTCTGAACTGACATTAACAATTCTTACCAGATTCTCCCCATAAAACAAAACTTGATCTGTTGAGTACATCTATTCCTTAAAATATGCTACTCTCATTCATCTGTTTGATCTGTTTAGATGACATTATGTCACAATATTAGGAATAAATTATAACTCCTTAGCCTTTGGAAATGAACAGCAAAATTAAACACAATCAGTGCAGCCCACATTGCTTTCATATCCCTTAACTTGTTACAATCTTGGCATTTGTTTACCAAATTCCCATGAAACAGCATGGGAACAGCAAAACTTTTGGGGAAGTGGAATACTTCCAGATCTGAACAAAATACACAGCATGAAGAGAATCAAAGATAGATTTAAAACCTCATGCCTTGAAGGTTCAAGGAATATCAGTGCAGATGCCCTAAGCAGTGATGTGCTGTCTAACATCCAGGGCCTGATGAGGTGCCAGCTGAAGACAGTGTTTTCTGTAGCTGATATGAATACTGCTAACACTGAAAGCTGTGTTTTAGGTGAGAAGAAACTTCTGTGATCAAAAAACCAATAAGCTCTCAAAAACTCAGATGGCAGAAAAACCCTTTGGTTCAACTTCCATTATATCTCAGGTGTTATCTTTAATTAAATGTCAATGTGCACAGAGATAATAATGCAGAAAAAAAAGCTGATATATTGGATACACAAGTGTGATTATGCATGACAGAAGTAAAATGAGTCAGCTCAATACAAATTTACTTGTCATATGTAAATGTAAATTCTACAGTAGAAGTTGCAGAGCTTCATTTTAAAATTAAGTCTCTGCTCTCAAAAAGGGGTAGCCAAAACATACTTTGAGAAGTTCCAGACAGCTGAGAGAAAAAAGAGATGATTTGGAGAACAGATGTTACATAATTTAATTAAGAATTTTACTGCAGAGGCTAGAAATAAAGATACAAGGAAAAGAATAAATACACAAGCAAAAGCTCTCAAATTTAATTGTATTGAATGTAAAAATTACATTAATTTTAAAAGAAATTTAAATTATTTATAAGATTTAAAATAAATAATGTAGGCAAGAAATTAATAGAATTAAGGAAAAATATATTTATATACACTTAGTTAAAATCAGACGTCTCAAAAAGAGCAAGAAATAGGAAAGCTATGCATGCGTGCATGCATGCAATATATGTATATGGGATGTGACTGAAAGTCCACTGAAATCAATACCTTTCAACCAAATCTATAACAACAAATTGCAAACAGTTCAAATTTTTCCAGTTCAACTTCTTCCCTTGCAATACCTTGCCCTTGAACAGCTGCAAAGTATAGGCAGGCCAGGTGAGCTGCAAACACTGAATAGAAGAGAAGTATGTTTCTACTGTCAGTGTAATGATGGTATACAGCACAGGATGTTGGTGAATTGCCCTTGACAAACTTTGGGGAAAACAGGACGCTTTAAAGAAGTACAAAGTCTGAGCTGTTATCTTCCACTTTTGAGTTCCCTGGCTGTGATGAACAGGAACCTGTCCTCTTAGGCAAGAGTCACACTTTCTGTCTTCCATGAAACCAGAGAGGCCCTTGCTGAGACGGCAGTGCTGCTTAGCTAATAAAGCTTGGTCTTATGACAATAGCAGAAGGACATTTTAAATTAAAATTTTTAAAATCTTTTTCCTTGTATTAAAAATAACTGCCACCAGGGACTGAATATTTATACAAGGATTATTACTAGGCAGTGTAATTAACTTATTACCAATGTCTTCTTGCATTAGCAAGTGAACGCTTGGAGTCCCAAGTTGCAGTGCACACAGTATCCTGAAGCACGTCACTGAATCAGGAATTGAATGGGGGGAAGAGGGGAAAGCTAGGGAACTTTTGACTGAAAATACTGTCTTCACAGCTTTTTTTAGTCCAACAGTAGCTCCCCAAACCCAAGAAGAGCAACAGAGCTTCCCCTCAAGATGGCATTTGAAAGGTTCCTGTCTTTAAAGACTCTGTGATAAATGGTTGCCCGTACCCCTGTCCCCACACCCTGAGAAATACCAAGGGCTGGGGACATCATGTTGGTGACAGAGAACACCAGGGCACAGACAACTGCAGGGCACCCATCCTGCCTCACTGGAGCCTCCTGCACTTCTGCAGGGACCTCTCTGGGACTGCTGGCTCATAGAGGTTTGGAGATACAGGAAAGAGCTAAACAAACCTAGAAAACCTACTGCAGCTGCTCTGTACAGGCATCAGTGAGACCCTGCTGGGAACAGTGCCTCTCCAGGGGCATGGCATGCAGAGGACAGGACAGGGATGAGAGCCTGGGGAGGGTATGAAAGCAGCAGCTACTCCTGGCAGGATGGAGGAGGGCAGGTGAGGGCCATGATAGTCAATCTCCCATGTCCGGGCTGGTGCGTGGCCCTTGACCTGCTCCCAGCAGCTGCAGTGGCTGGCCCTGACCCATGGCCATCTCTTCCCTCTGCTGGCAGTGTGTGTGTTTCTCCAGTGCTTCTGTGCTCATCCCGAGGGCAAAATGTATTGGAGATTGATTTCTCAGACTGTGTCTCATCACATCCGAGACTTATTCTGAAAGCATCGAGTCTGGGGCTATTTTGCTATGGGAATGGTTTAGCAGTGGTGCAGTTTTCTCTGGCAGTGATGCCTACATGGTATGTACTGCATTACCTCTGGCATAATTCAAATACAATTATTAAAAACCCACTTAACCATGCAAAATGAGATAACTCTATTACATATATATATGACTATTCCCAAGGCCATTTTTCATTCCCACGAACTCAGTCTGAGTTCTGAAAATCCAAGACAGTCTTTAATTTCTGAGTTAAAGATCTATCAGCTTACCTCTTTGGAGAGTCTGGTGAAAAGGTCCCCTCCCCGCAGGAAATCTAGTATTAGATACAACTTTCCCTCTGTTTGAAATGCTGCATTAGAAAAGGATGAAGATGTTGGAAGTTTGAATCAAGATAAAGACCCCAACAAGTAAGTCCTGTTGACTAGAAGTGTATCATTCATGCCATTGCTTCACTGTCATTTCAAAACTTTGAGAACCAAAAAAAAAAAAATATTCCTGTATAGAACTTAGCAATTGAGCTTAGACTGTGAGAAAAAATAGTGTCAGTTGAGAGACAACAGAGCATTACTAATATACTCATTTTCATGCTAAGCAGATGTGAATTCTAAGTGTTTCTCACTCCACAAGGTATCAGGAGTCACCAGAGTGAGGCATAGAGAGAAGTTCCCAAGTTTGTGTGAGAGGAGACTCAGCACTACCCAAATGTCCTCAGAACACCTGTTACAGTAATAATGGGGCTGGCGTGGCAGGAGACAGCTCCAGCAAGACACCACATTCATATACACACCTATACAAATTTAGACTGGTACTGATTATTAAAACCAGCTTTTATTTAAGTTCTCTGTCTTTCTAAACGATACCTGACAGCTGTAAGGTGTTGGCAGATGTAAATTCGCCAGCTATCCCACCAGCACTACCTACCACATCAGACTTTATGACGAATTTATTTTGATGGAGGAATGGCTGAAACTTACAAATACTGAATTTCTCCTTTAGCTTAAACGAAGAATTTCACACAGGTAGCCTCTATGACTTTGTTAGAAACAGAGTCATTAATAGGCAGGGAGTATCTGCATGGAACTGTAACACATCTAGTCACAATTCCCCAACCAATTAAAGAACAAACATAAATTATATTTTATTATAGTTACCATAATGAAGCTTGACTATGAAAGGATGGTTCACTTCTGCCAAAATATCTCTCTCCATTTTAGATCGCACCCGATCCCGAACTACAAAGAAAGAACAACAAGAACAGTCACATATTAAGAGGCAGCATGATCACTGGATACAGTACTGAAATAAGGATCTGGCAATCTGGATTCTGATTCTCACTCTGCTGATGGCTTGTATGACCTTAGGCAAATCAGACCACTCCAGTGTCCTCTATTTCTGACTGTCTGGCCTGTGCAGCAAGTTTTCCAGGAAGGCCTTGTGTCTTTCCCTATAGAGAGCAGCCCTAGATAAAATGACTACAGTATTGCAAACAAGAAGGCAATGACACTTCACAGAAGAGAATGTTAAAGCGAAAATGAAAATGACACAAAATTAATTACTTTACTTCATTTAAGAAGAAACAGAATGTACCCGTCCCGGAGCAAGTCAGATTAATCTTGCTCAAATTAATTTATTGTATTTTGCTGATGCTAGCAGTGTTTATGACGTATCACCAAATAGCACTTTCTGGAAGTGCTATATAATATATACAATATTCAAAACTTCCAATAAACCACCACCCCAACAATCACTAATAAAGAAAAATTCCAAATAAAATAGTAACTGATTATTTTTATGTGTAGTGATAACTTTATTGTGTGACAGCAATGAGAAAAATACTTTTTGTGGTTGAGATTAATAGAGAGTAATTGAAATCATAATTTCAGAGGTGAGCTGAGTTCAAGCTAAACAAAACTAATGCTGAGGATTTCATACCAAAGCCATTTAGCATAATATTCAGACACTGAGGAGGATTCAAGTCCCCATGTTATCAAATCTTGATCCTAAAGATACATTTTTCAGTCAATCACTTTTACTGATAGTATTGACATTTTCTTCTTTCTCTTCACAATGCCAATATGCTTTTCAGATGAAAGCATCTACAAGAGATATTATGAAACTATTTTAGGTAGCAAAGCCTGAGATCTCATTCACTCTGTCATTGCAGGCATGTGTTGTGGAGCTGCTCAGAAGCTCAGTACTCTCAGAACCCAAATAAAGAACATAACATAACAAAACCTCCGTCTATTGCTGCACTTCAAAAACTGATGCACAGAAATAGGTCCAAACCAGCTGATCTGAAAACCTTAACTGGTGATATACATGGATTTCTTGCTATTTTGATGCTTTACTTAGGCCAATAAGGATGTAAGCTTTACTAGTTCATTCAACCCAAGATACCTTGTAGATAAATTCAAAACAAAGGGAATTGCAGAATCGTAATCTCATCCCTCAAGTGAAAATCACACAGCATGCACTCACAAAATGCTTAACCTATGTGAAGACAGGCCATTTCTTGTGCTGTCCATCAGCAATGATCCCAGGTGGGAATTCATGTTGGATAGGTGGGCATTGCTGGACACTTGACATGGGACATTTCCCATTAAGCTTGGTTAGGCAGCCTAAGGAAGTGCCTACCTGCCTTTGCACTGCACAGTTGTGAGAACAGACTGTCAGAAGAGCAGCACACCCTCTCCACCCATCGTTTTAACCTCTCAAGGGAAAGGCGCAGCTGTGCAGCCCAGTGCTTTGCCAAAGCCCCGTGCCCTGCTTGCTGCTGTGGTGGTAACCCAGTGTGGACCTGTAACCACACAAGTCACCCTTTTCCCCACATGCAACAAGAGGCACACCAGACTCAAAGAGAAGGTGATGTCGCCACAGAAGACATCTCACTCTCCCGTCACAGCTCTGTAACCACTCTGAACCTATAGCTTCTGCAATGTGGGGCTACATTTCCTTTTGTAAACCTGTCTTTCAGGGGCAGAAACAATGCTTGTGAAGCTGGAGGCTCAGCAGCACCACAGACTGTCCCCGTCTGGGCACTGCTGTCCTCACACGGCCTGGGCCAGCCCAGGACACCTCAGGCACCATTTGGTGGCAAGAGCACTAATGTGGGTGCCTGGCAGTGGGATGGGCTCTGCCCTGCTCCCTGGGCTGAGACTTCCCTAGTGTCTCACATGTGCCCCACAGTGCTTCCTTTGGGGCCAGCTGAATCCTGTCAGGGCATGGCTACTCTAAATTAGTGCTCCTATGGCAGATACCATTTTCCACTTACAGCTTTCCTCTTCAAAATCTTCTGTAGAGAAAGATCCAGAAAGACAGTGTATATTACAGACATCTTAATGGACTGCCTTGGTCAAGAGCCCTGGACTGCAAAGCAAATGTGAGAAACAGCAAAGCCCCAGTGTGAATATGTGCTGACTACATTGAGGTACAGCAGCCTGGTCCCTCCCCAGAGTCCTCTGGCTCAGTCTGCTGGCTCAGGACAGCACCTGGTGATTTGGTTGCCTCTCTGAGTGGGTCAGTCTCTCTCCAGTGATTTGGGAAACTGTCTTCTTGATGTCACCAGGCTGAAATTGGTGTTTGAAAGTTTAAATTCTTTTAAACTAGGAATGGGTTGTCAGAAGATAGGCTTGCTGTCTTAGTTACTTTTTCTCAATGTTTTTTGTCCTTTTTGACAATTTTAACCAAAGTGAAGATGAATCCCCTGACCTGAAACATCAGGGAGGGAAATCCCCCACCATGTGTGACAAAATCATATGCCACTTACAGAGAGCTGTTTCTGCAAGAAGATACATGCAGGAAATACACAAATAAAGTCAAAGATTTAACAACCTGCCCAGAGATGTTTGGCAAAAAGTGTTATTGATTATAAATTATTTGCTCATCTCTACCTTTCAAAATGACCTTTCAATAAGAAATGTCACTGCTTAATTAGGAGTGAAGCATTAATTAATTAATAAAGCAAGAACAAGGAGAGCTACAAACTAAGCTAACTTAATTAAATCAGCTTCAAAAAGTATCACAGCAGGAGAAATAAATCAGTGATCAAAACAATGACTTTAAATCTCATCCGTTATTCTCCTCATTTCTTTAAAACTCAGCACTTTGTCTCAAGTGGAACAAAAGCAAAATAGGACTCAGGCTTAGGAACTTGCAACTCAATTTCAAATTCTTCACATAGCACAGGAACACAAAAAAGGTAATGAAAATAGAATATGTACATAAAACTCTCTGCAACATCCTTTTCAATTCTATTGTTGTTATTTTAAACTGGTTTTAATATTGTCTGTTGTAGGCAAAAGTAGAGAGCTAAATTCTAAATTCAAATCCACACTGCCTATGTCCAGAAGACAAAGTACGTGTGCAGTGCCTAATTACCTGAGACATGGAGAAATACAGACTTTCTAAAAGTGATCACAGTCTCACTTCAATGGTTCTGCTTGGAAATACTATTTGCTTTACTGTGATTTTGTTCCACACAGTACTACACTCAAATCCTCTAAAGAGCAGCCTTTCATGTTGCACCTTCATCAGCAGAGCATTATTACAACACAAAGAAGAAACAGAAAAGTGTCTTGTTGACACACTGGATGTAGAAGCACATCAGTAATGTCACATAGGGACTACATGTGCTTTTCTTTTGAAATGTGTATCATTCTGTGAAGGTTATATTTCTGGAAGAAAGATCCTTTGTAGCCCAAAATATGGAAGCTTTTAGAGATGGGGAAAGGGCTATTTCACCACAGCTTTACCACTCAGCCCTACACTTCTGCAGCAAAGGTGGAATAACAGATCTACGGAGCAGGAGACATTCCTTTGTAGAAGGGCACTCTGAAAAATCAATAAGAATGCAGACTGGGTTTTAGGAGTCTAGGGTCTGGGGGAGGTCATTTTATCATTTTATCTCCTCACTTCCTTTTTCTTTTTTCTTTCCCCTTTTACAAGAAGCAACACACGTGGCTTTAAAGAAATCAAAGAGTTACCTCTGTTTGTTTTAACGTAGACTTGATGCACCGATGTTGAGATTCAGAATGGCAGATGTCTCTAAATCAATACTACACTTTAGTATTGAACTTCCATTTACAGTCTTTATCACCTATTCATTATTCTCTCTGTTTGTAAAAGTTAATTAAATCTCGCAATATCCCTCGGAAGTACCTCTGCTCAATTTTCCAACAAAGAGAATTAAAGAACAGATTGATGAAGTCTGATGGTAGAGAAAAAAAAATCACGTGCGACTTGTCGGGACCAAACATGGGTTCTAGGACATACAAACTCAGCTGAAAATAAATCCTCAGAGCAGTAACCTGAGCCCTTGTCATGTTTTCCTCATAGCCTTGCCCAGCAAGGAGCAGCCTGGTGAGCTGGGGGTGCTGCACAGTCGCCTCCTTCCTATCCCATGGAGCCTCTGGCAGCTGCAACTTTCTGCTTTTTCCTCTCTGGGACACCAACTTGGATCTCTCTACTTGACCAAAAAAATCCACAGACACTGCAGGAGCTTAAGTGTGTTTTAGATTTTTGGCTGAAATTAGCTGTTGGGCTCAACCCCATCATTAGAGAAATACTGACGGATAGACCAGCCAGACAATCACATAAATCTCATGTCCTTATGCAGGGGTGAAATTTCAATTTTTGTGGGTTTTTAAGCAGAACTGAACCACTGAGTATCCACAGATGTGCTTATGCATAGCTCCCAGGTGGAACCATTCTTCACCAAGGTCTGTGAGCTGGGGATGTGAAATGGTATCCAATAAGCCAAATCCTATGGGGATGTACATCACACCAGCAAAGTCAGAATTACACCCCTCATGACTGCATAAATCAGTTCTAATTAAATTCATTAAAGCCAGACTCAATAAACAGCTTCATGAAGAGAAAAGTAAGCTGCCATCTGCTAGAAGGGAATTTCCTCTAAAAATCCAAAACTTACAGCTGGAAATACATCTGTTCGCAACTTGTGCAAAACTGACAGTCTTCAACACCTCTGCAGAGTTGCACCTGGAATTTCTTTTTCTTTTTATGGAAATCATATGTTTGATTTAAACTTATTTACCTTAGTGAATGTGATATTCTGTGAAATCATCGATTTGTTTCTTGAATTTGAGTGTAACATGCTCCTATACTTAATTTGCTTCAGTCATACTGAAGTGGGACTTATAACTATTTTTTATTATTATTACTACTATTGCAGGCAATAACAATTTCAGTAATAACTCTTGCTGACAGGCAATAATTACCTATGCTCTAGGAATAGGCATAATTTCAAAATGACAAAGGCTGGCCTTAGAATTCAAAGGTCCCAGTAAACACTATTCATCAGCAACTCTGGAAATGATGATGAACTGAAGGAAGAAATTGGTTTCATGGTTATGCAACAAAGGAAAGTTGTTTAAAACATGTATGAGACAGTTGACCTTTTTTCTCCACACAAAATAGATATTTCAAATGTACCAACATGCAAGAAACCAGTAACACAAAGATGACCAGGACATACAGTCCTCAGTCCTACTCTTAAATACAGTCTAAAGAAAGACAATTTTTTTCCGTCAAACTTCTCATATGTCCTGGGAGACTCTTTTTTCCCTTGCAGCTCCTGCCCTGCTGCAGTGCTGGCTAACTCACATGCAGCTGCAAAGAAGAGGCAGCACAACATTCGTATTTCCTATCCACCGGGCATTCCAGTATCAAATGAGTGTCTGCCTTGTGTTTTGCTATGGAGATGTTGCTAAGCCAACAGAAGCAATGAAGAAGTTATTTTTTTTCTTGTCCTGCTTGAGATGGAGATGATCCAGACATCCAGGAACTGTTGGGTCTCTCAGTGTAATGAGTTTCACCGCTTGCCTTTTCAGCCTGAGGCCCAGCACGGTTTAATCAAACACTGCTGCTCTCTGCTCTGAAAACTAACCTGTTTGGTGGGTTTGACAGGGAGAGCAGAATGAAGTTTGTGCATCACCTTACTCTGGAAGCATGAAAGCTGTCTGTGCTTTGGTATTCACCACAAATACTTTCTGCAGCATATCATCAAAGGCAAAAAATACAGCTGTTATGATTGAAAAGTATGGGGAGTGAGCACTGGCTCAGGCATGAAAATGCAAAGATATTCCCTCTTATGCCAACCTTCCACAGGGAAAGAAAAAAACTGTCCCCTTTATTCAGTCTCTCCAGCTCTAAAAAGTCAGTTGTACTGAAAGGGGCATTTCCCCTCCTTCAGGACCTTTGAGCAACTACTAATTCACTTGCAAAGCCTGGCAGAGGTGAAAGGGGGTGAGGGTGGCACAGGATTTCCCCAAGGGATTCTTGGCACACCCACTCAGGGCAAAGTGCCCCTGTGTGAGAGGGATTTAAAGCCCACCCAAGTAACATCTCTTTTGTTATTTATATGAGCCTCTACTATTTTGTTTGATGGCATGGTATGAAACCTTCTGCCTGGTCCAGTTCAGATGTTTAAGGATGAGACCAATAATCTTTTATAAAATATTAAGTGAGAATTCCTGGAAGGAAAGGAAATGTGGTATTTCCTCTCTGTGTAGTACGTAGGTACTGGGATACTGTCAGTTGCCACCAGGGCAGTTTTACTCACAGGCTGAAGTAATCCTAGTAAATGTTTTCTGTAGATCTACTTGAAACTTGCAATTTTGAATATATTTTAAGATGGTTTTGCTGTGGGTTTTTGTTCTCTAAACTGGAACAGAAAGCCTAAATTCAGCAAGGTTTGCCAAAATTAAATTGAGAAAAAATATTTTGGCTGCATCAAACTATTCTTTGTTAAGAGTTTTATTTTATTTTTTTATCTCCTTTTTATTAACTGTAATTTTAATGTACAACTATAAAATATTGTTTTAAAAGGTACACAAGCAAACTAAAGAATTCTGCTGAAATGCTTAATATTGATATTTTGTCAAGAAAAATTTCCCTCAACTGTCCTGTTCCTGTGGATAAACACTCTATTAGAAACTCATATTTCCTTTATTAGTTGTAACATCAATTCAGAAGATGGAATAATAAAAAAACCCACTGGGAAGTTTTAAAACAGAACCCCTATGTCTTTTAAGTTTAGGGTAAACATAGAAAATTATGATGTGATGTTTTTGTGATTGTCCTACTTGGTGTTTGCCAGTTTAGTTCTGATATGGGTAACGTGAGGCAGTGGCTGGCCAGTGAGAGGTTCATTTCTCAGAAGGGAGAATTTGAAAGGATTTGGACAAAGGACAGGAGGCAAATGTTAACATTCTCCCTAAGCTGTCCTGACCACAACTGCATTTAGCTGATTTCTCACTCTAAACACTCCTTCCATTAGGCTGCTTGGATGTGGTAAACACAGAGCCAGTCCAATCTGACTTGTTCTAACAAAATTTTTTGGATGAGAGTTTCAGTAACTGAATTGCAAAAATTTTGGTTTCTGAAACAAACAACTAGTATATTTAAGACATCACTGAGGAAGCTGGGAGAGTGGCTTATCATCCAACTCTGAGGGCACACTTCATTTAGGAGATACGAAGCCCTGAGACAGATTCTATTTGTAAACCACACAGGATGAGGTTTATCAGGCTGAGGTTTATCAGGTTACCTGTAACCCAGCCCTCCATGCTACCTGCACACAAAACAGACAAGAATTTAGAACTTAAATAGTTCAGTAAAATTGTGGCATTTGATGTTAACATTCAGACAAAACAAACCTCTGCTTTGCCCAGGACCTGACGTGAGGCAGACATACTTAATATAGCTCTGCTGATATGTTTGCCTCATAAAAATGAAAAAGTGTCTGTGAGACGGCTGTCTGTCACTGAAGAAGCCTCTAGTCCCACCAGCAAGCAGGGTGTGAAGTCAAGGTAAGGTCATTTCCTAAATTAGAGCATAAGAAAAAGCCTGGTCCTTTCGCTGTTATCAACATGTTCATTAAAGCTTTGAAATCAGCAAGCCTTGGTCACACAGACAACAACAACAACAAAAAAGGCTGATTTTTTGTTTTCTGCTTTGGGAAGAGAAACACAGTCCTCAAGCAATTGCGAATTGATTTACAGCCTGGACTCCACTACCGTATAGGGAGTGTTGTGGAAGATATGACTAAGTTCAGAGACTTTCTGGGTGAAATCATGGCCCTAAAACAGTCAATAGTAAAACTGCTGTTGACATTAATAGGATCTCACCATCTATATCTCAGTCCCTATATACAGCTCTAAAAATATATGTAGCTGCTGGAGCGCTAAAAGAATACCTAACCAAAAAGGAAATCTTGGTTTTTTTCCCTATGTTACTGAGTAACTGCCAAAAGCTAAACATAAACAGCATTGAGCAATGACTACAGGGAGGCAGGAGGAGAGCAGATAAATATTTAAAGGATATAAACACAGAGGAAAAAGAAGACTTATTTATCAAAATAAAAGGAGAGAAATTAATATAAATAAGAGGAGGTAAGTGAAACAGAAAAAGAGGAAATGTAGGCCATATTGGGCAAACTGTAACTGCATGAACCCCTACAGAGCAGAGCAATGCCTTGGGATTGGAATCTTCTTACTGACATATTTTAAAACAAAACTGAACAGAAAAAGTTAAATAACTATTTAGTAAGAAAGCAGCCTGCCCTGACTGCAGCGGAATGAGACTGCATTTTTCACTATGTGCTACTTTGCTGCAGTGACTCCACTTCAATAAAGGACATGTTAAAAAAACCCCTCTAGATTTCATTATTATGCACAAGTGTTTGGAAGGCTGTCTGACACACAGTATTTTTGCAAGATTAATGACCATAGCATTATACCCGAACATTCCACCAAAGTGAAAAAAATATCAGAAACCAAAAAATTCATAATGCAAGTGAACTTGAAAACTCTGTGAATAATGACGAGCAGTTTAGTTTCCACACAGTGCTTTTAATTCTGCGGTCTCAGATAGCCTTACCAAGAATCTCTGATCTCTAAGGCTGTTACCCTCTGGGTGATAGCTGCGAGTAAGGCAGAGGGGTAATGCAGCCCCTCTGGGGCTGCCCAGAACTGTGACAGTACTTCCAATGACTGCTAGCAAACCATATTCCTCACACACAGTGCAAACTTTCAGGCTTCCTCAAAACTTTGCTTTGGAAGCTGCTTGCTTTGTGCTGGGAACACCATGTAAAAACAAAAATACAAAACAGGACTTCTAAATCTACACTTGCAAATATTTCTTTCTTACGATAATATACACGGATCAAGATAGTATCTAGCTGTATGACTGACATTTTACATTGCAGAGCTTATAATATCCATAACGAAACCAAATTTGAACAGATAAGCCTTGACAAAACCTATACAGAAGATAAATATTTAAAAGATATCAAAATGTAGGACAAAGTCTTATTTATCAAAATAAAAGGAAAGAACGGAATATAAATAGAAGGAGATATGTGAAACAGTAAAAGAGGAAATATAGGCTCTCCTTCAGCAGGAAAGTCAATTCTGAGTTTACAGTGTTGATGAAGACAATTCCCATTCAATGACAACTGTGTCATAGCCCAAACAAAGATAGGAAAGATGACAAGGGACACAGTACCATTGTCTGAACAACTCAGGCTTTGCCCAAATTTATAAAAATAATCTACTGCTGCTGAGAAAATGTCAGTTAAATTACTGTGCCATGGAAATCTTTTGAGTGTGTCAATTGCTATCACATGTAGATAGAAAATGCTGTAGAGAAAATAGAAAGGAGAGTCTGTCATCCATGCTGATTGCTTCATCTTGGAGCAAACGCCACAGCCACAAGTAAGCTGAAACTGACCTTTGTGACCTACATGAAGAATTTGAAAACAGAGAATAATTTTGCTTCTGTAGAAACAAATCCCAGAGGGTAGTCTCCCACATTGTGCCATCTAACTGTTACGGAGAGCCAGCTAAGTGCTAGCACACCTCCAGGAGCAGTTGTGAAAAGAATGCCTGGCCAGATGTTTGGGGAAGGTCTACAAGAGATCCAACTGCAGTGCTGTAAGGAAAACCATCACCAGTGCAACTGACCCCTATCCTCTGCTGTCACTCTGACTTAAAATGACATCAAGTGACAGCATTGACCTCACTGTTGATCTGTCCTCATGCTTGAAAGGAAATAAGATTTTACTGCTGTGTTATGGGAACCAATAAAAGCTGTTGGATGCTACTCCCAGAGGATGCTTACGAGTCTGGTTTCCAACCAACTGCAAATGCACTGCAGTTGCAGGCAGCTGAACTTGGTTAAATGGCAATTATCCTGGCTGTTACAAATGGTGCAACTTATTCAGTGAACAGAACAAACAAATGCTTGTCATATAGATAATGGATTTGTACCACAGCCAAAGACTTGCAGAGTCCATCAGGGAGGTTAAAAATCCCAGGGATTTTTTAGCTATTGTATTTTCAATTTAGCTTTCCACTACAGCTATAAATTTATTCAAAAGCAGGGTTGATTCATAGTTCTGACTGTTTCAAATAATCAATCCATTATACAGAAGACACATTTCCTAACAATTTCTTCATTTGGAATCTTTAGCCATTAAATTCCATAATGCAATAGATTGCGCTTCAGTGAGGAAGGGTGTGAATAACATCTCCATTAATATCTGACCATTATTCCTCCAAAGGGCAGTGAGCACTGTGAAGAGCAGGCTGGCATAATTGGGTTGGCATTACAGACTGGGCAGAGAAGCAGCAGTAAGGGGAGCTGGTTTGTGCTCATGAAAGAGGCTGGCAGCAGAAATGTGTGCACAGCCGAAGTCTTGTAATTCCTAAACTGAGGTACCAGCACCCATACTAGACACAGCCTGCCATGAAAGAAGAGACTATGTAACATAATTCAAAGAAGATGAAAACTAAGAGCATCTGAGACTGCATTTGCCAAAAGAGTAATTTTTCTCTTCCTGTAATTCGCAGCCTTGTGGTACCAACAGCAAGTTCTTGGACATCAGGCAGTATTAAGGGACTTCCAGAGGTTCATTCACATGCTGCACAGCTGACATGATGAGTTGCCAGCAATAGCTTCTCTTTTTTGGCAGTGGGTTTCTTAAAATGAGAAGCATTGCAAGCAAACACAAAGTTTACAAAGCTGCTCTAAGACAGCACAAGAAAAACAAGACACAAAAAATTTCAAGTCTCAAGATTAAGACAAAAGAAAACCAGAAAAGTAGGCTTTCACATGAAGTTTTCTATTTGGCTTATAGAACACCAGCCAGAGGCAGAAGAAAAAGGGCAGCAGGGAAGGTAAAACTGTGACCAGTGTTTTGTTGTGACTGGTAAGGCCCAACTGGCCTGGGAACATCCTGTCCACTGATAGTGTACTCAATTCTTGAACTAAACACATGGGAGAAGGAGTGTGGAGGTTGACAGCTGCAGGTAACCACCCTCCAGAAATCCTCACAGCACCATGGACTCACAGAATATGCTGAGTCAGAAGGGGCCCATCAGGATCATCAAGACCAACTCCCAGCCTTGCACCCCAAGGATCACACCATTTTACAAATCCATCTACCCAAGGGCTGTTTCTTTCTAGGAACTTTCTTTGAATGTGACTCTCCAAAGGAACAAACATCTTGACAATCTGACCACTCTGCTGTCTTTGTAGCAAGACATTTCTACCAGTTTAATTACACCCCCTCAATTTTCAATAATCTTTGTGGTAGAGCAGGAGTACCTCTGATCTGTCATAACAAAGCACTCACAGAGGACCTGAAAGGTAGGACATGCAGCCAGAGCAGATAATGTCACCTCTGAGTTACCTAACATACAGCTAAATCTTCTAAAATGAGTATCTAGGTAAAATGAACACTGAGGAAGGAAAGGGACATAAAAGGTTCTCAGCCTACAGGAGATGGAAGCTGAGCATAGCAAACTTCAAGATGCGGAAGGAAACCGCAAAGAGGAAACTGCTTGAGAGAGAGGAGATGAATTAACAGCTTCTGCTGTGGCAAGGCAGACACTGGACAGATACTAGGAAGCACTTTCTAACATTACAGTGACAGAGGGTCTAAGAATGAGTTAGACAAACATCTGTGAGGAGTGACACAAAAGCATCACTGTACCTCCCTCAGGGGTGGGCCATGGGACTTCTTCAGGTGCCTTCCAGATGATGCCTCACTAGCAGCACAAGGCACAGGGAACCCTCCCAGAGTGCCACACCAGTGGGTTTACCTGGCACAGATCCAGGCAACCACAGGAGGCCTGCTTCCAAAGTAGAACCACTGAGCCTCTGTGATTGTCCTGAAGTCCAGCTAGTCCTCATTCCCAGCTTCTTGGACCAGGCAGGGCACTGTACACAGCCAGCAGTGACAGTCTCATTTTAGACTCATTCTTTTAGCTGAAGCTTCATGTCAGTCTTCATAGATTTGTTCCAATTAAACTAAGCTGTGTGTTTCTCTCCTCTCTCTGCTTTCCAGCTAGTGTTGATGAGGGATGTGAGGTCTCCCAAAGGCCATTGCATCTCCCAGTCCTTTCTGGGCAGAAGATTTTTTTCTACAAATAAACTGGAACTGGATCACATTTTCAAACAGGATAAACATTTCAGTTCTGGCTACAGAACAACTGTCCATGTAGTCTCTCCATTCCACAGCAAAAGAAATTAACAGCAATCTGTGACTCAACAATAAAAATTATCAAATGTGATCTTTTCTGTAAAACAATAACCAATTTGGGAGTAACTGCAAAAATCTGTCATTAGATATATAATGCAATGAATATGATAAAAAGAATAATCCAATGGAAATCAAGCTGCAGAGCAACTCTTGATCAGGTCTACGATGGAGAATTTGAAGAATGAGTTTGGGTCTGAAAACCTTTTAATAGTGGTACCTACAGGAGCTGCAGTTTCAAGTGCCTCCATTGCTGCTTATTCACACCAGCAAGTACACAGACCAATTGAAACTTTAAAGAGGTAAATGGCAAATTGACTGAAAATTATAAGATGATTTGAAAAATTGCTTTCAGAAAAGCCATAAATATGATGAACTACTCATTCCTGAAAAAAAACCAAACCAACCAGCTACCATTCCTTTGCCGTCTGGAATAGCCGGGGGGCAAATTCAAAGTCAACTTGCATGAGATGTTGTGGGTTCCTATATTTAAAAAAGTAATTCTTTCTGTATTTCACTGACAGAAGAGTGACTCAACAAACATTTAGAACAAACTTACATAATTTGATCACAGGCAAAGAACATATATTTTCTGCCAAAGAAATCAGCAGGTTTTCACAGTGCTTTCTTCCTCTGACTTCAGATTTGAATCACCTTTGTTCTCTCTAGAGAATCATCACATGAAAACCTGAATAATGCAACCCTCAGATGCTGCAAAGGCCAATGGAATTGCTCAAGGATTAGAAGTCCAGGGTGTGGGCACCTTAACCTAGAAAAAAGATGGAAAAATTTAAGACAGCTCTGTGCTACTTTGTGAAAAACACAAACGAGTGCACTCAATGTCTTCACAGCCAAGTCTGAAACTTTGGCTTAAACCTCTGGGTGCCCTAACAAGCAGTGTGGTTCCAATCTGTGGAAAGTAACAGTGTATGCTGGGACCTGAGGTTGCCCCACTCTTTATGTTGCACTTTGGGGCCCTGAGCTGAATGGCCATGAGAGGCTGGAGGGCACTGGGTGGGCTCTTGAGTGAGTTTCATCAGAAGGGAACTGTGCGCTCCAAAACCACTGTGCTTGGCAAGCCAAGGCACACCAAAGGGAGATGACTGAAAGAATTGCTTTAAAAGCTCAGTCAAACCCAAGCACCAATGCTGTTGGATGCTAGGACACCCACCATAGTTTCTGCTGCTGAACTGCTTATGAAGAAAGCTGGTGTTTGCTTCTGAGTCCTGTCCTGTGTGCTCTTTGGGGAGAATAAAACAAAGCTGTTTCAGGCAACAGCATACTAAGTGGCTGAAGCTGCTTTCCAAGGGAACTTACAACTCTGCAGGGAGCTATAATTTGATATTATTGTAACAGCAAAGTTACACTGGAAGAAATGTGTGGACAGGAAAGGACTGGGCAATATTGCTGCATTTACCTACAGCAGAAATCACAAGCACAGAAGTGTGTGCTCCTATCTGAAATCCTATCTGTTTGGATGACAGGGAGAAAGACAGGGAGGTTGATTTTAATCTTTTACCAATATTTAGGCAAAGACTTAATGATTCTGCTCTGCTTCAGACAACAGGAAGAATCAGCTGTTCAGCAATGTGAGCAGCAGTTTTAACAGAATCACAGAACCAATCAGGTTGGAAAAGACCTCTGGCATCACAGAGTCCAACCTATGACTGAACACCACCTTGTCAATTAGACCATGCCATTCAGTGCCACATCTAGTGTTTTTCTGTGAAGAAATGCTTCCTAAGGTCTGACCTAAACCTCCCCCCAAGTGCAGATTAAGACGATGTCCTCTCATCCTGTCACTAGCTGCCAGGAAGAAGAGGCCAACCCCTCACTACCTTTGAAGTGGTTGTAGAGAGTGATAAGGTCACCCCTGAACCTCCTTTTCTCCAGGCTAGACATCCCCAGCTCCTCCCTAGCTTCTCCTAGGACTTGCGCTCCAGACCTTTCACCAGCTTTGTTGCCCTTCTCTGGACCCTATACAGAACTCAAGAGCCAACATTTCATAAAGAGAAAGCTCAATTTTCTTTGGCAGTTAGGAAAACCCTATAAGGAAGAACAGGTTTTTGTGTAAAAACAAATAAGCCAAAATGTTCCCTTGCTACAAAGTAGACAGCATTTTTAACATTCAATGTTCATTTCTTTAATGTCTTAGCAGTGGGAATTTTTTTGCCTCCTAACAGGATCTTTACAATTCACTTGGCATTGTGAAGACTTTATAATTTAATCAGGACTTCATACAATGCCAACTCCCACATGGTTTGAATAAAACAGATAATAAAAACTTTAAGTGATGCGTGTTCAGTTTATATTTATAGGCAAAATTTTCCTTTTTCGTCCAAATCTGAATCCAAACACTGTACAGAATCACTAAAGAGTATTAAGTATCTAAACCTGAAGCTACAAGCTCAATGAACACTTTAGCAAATGCTATGGAAACAAACTTCCAGCAATACCCTTTGTTGTTTTTGACCTGGCAGTCTGCTGTATATTCAGGCTAGGACTCACTATAATATTTACTGACACACAATGAGTTGCCTAAACACAGTTAATTTTCCTTATAATACACAACTATACATTATTCTCCACAGCCCATTAGAATCAGCCTAAGTGAGTCTTCTCTTACGTACTGTACCCTTTCTTCCTTCAGAAAGCAAGCCCTAGGCAAGCTGACTTTTTAGGGGAGGAAGGAAGAGATGTTTGATGCAAGTAAATTTGCAAAGGCACAGTAAAACATAGCCCAAAAGTGACCCCTAAGCACTGGTTGTTGAAGAACTTCTTGGTTTCATTTTCAAAACTCCCAGAGAGGGAAAAAAGGTCTACTTCCTCAGATGACAGCTACTAAATCCATTTTGCTCCTAAACTGTGAGGAAGGTTGGCACATTCCACAGCACTTCTTGACTCCTAGCCCACACAAAACATGCACATGAATGGGCCAGATCCAGCTAGTGACCCAAGAGCATTGCTGTCTGGTTCAGCACATACTCAGTGGAATGATCTTTACATATTAGAGCTACTGGGAAATAGACAGAGAAATCAAATACTTTTGTGTTTGTGCACACAGATGTTGCTATTTCTTTCTGAGACTGAAAAATGAATGTATGTCTACTTGTGGAGAGGGGTGAGTCTGTGTCTCAGCTGGATCTTTAAGGGCACTTCCAGGTCCAGCAATGTTTGTGTTTTTCTGAGCTCAGATCCCTGACATTTGGAGAGTTACAATTCTCAGACTAAAGAAGCCATGCATAAGCAGCAGTTCTGAGGATGCAGAGCAAAAAACCTTTCCTCCAAACTGCAGGGCAAGGGTACCTCTGCTGTGAGGTCTAGACTGTCCTGTTGACAGGACTTCCGTAGTGAATTTTTCAGAAGCAAGTAATGACGCCCAAGAAGATATAAGAAAATATAGCAGAATACTTTAAGAAAGGATACTAAACCAAAATTTAAATGGTGAACCTGGATGAGTACCAGGGCCTCTCACCAGACACAAGGACTGTAAAAAATAGAAAAAGACACCTTGAAAACCTCAGCACAGTAGAGCTAGTTTTACCTGAGATGAAGACTGTCTGAGTCCTGCTTTATAGGGTAAAATTGTCTACAGTTTCTCGTTTTGTTGATATTTTTTCCTTTCAAACCAGAGGCAAACCACTGGACCTCTCTACCTGATATCTAAACACCCCATTTGTTACAGGGAAACTGAGGCACATACAGAGGAAAACTGAAGAAGCCACTTTGGTTGGTGTCCAATCAGGGAAACCACTACTACAATTTTATTAGTGGTTTAGACAGAAATCACACTTCACCTGGTGACATCTAAGTTAGTTGCTCAGTTTTGGGTGTAATTGATATTATTGATCGTACATCCCTGAGAACACCCAAGCTCTCTGGGGGTCACTAAAGCTGTTCCCACAGCTTACTGCACCTATAACCACCACATATCAGCAAACCCCTGAGCTTGCTGGCTTAAACTGAGGGGATAATAGGCTGCAAAGCACTTCAGAGGTTTTGACAAAAGAGATTATCATTTCTAAACCCCATAAGCACAAAAAGGTAGATTGTGTTCTCAGCGTCAAACGGCTTCCAGTGCCAAGACTTACACACCCCACTGCCAGCCAGATGGGCAGATGCAAACTGCATCCTCATGATCCCTCACATAACCTTTGCTACATCATCACTGCAACATTTATAAAGTTCATGGGCATTATGTCAGTGAATTATGGCTTCGTGCCACTTTCT
Source organism: Illadopsis cleaveri (assembly GCA_013399915.1). Taxonomy (NCBI): domain Eukaryota; kingdom Metazoa; phylum Chordata; class Aves; order Passeriformes; family Timaliidae; genus Illadopsis; species Illadopsis cleaveri. The sequence goes on from VXBB01004020.1 coordinate 145,533, forward strand.
CATAGATTGCACGTCTCCTGGAGGAATGGGTCTTTGATTTTCAAGCTCCCTCACATTCCAGCACAGCAACCTGCTGGGGATTTATGGGCATTTCATGGGTGTTTAATGAGGCTTACACCGTAACCAATCTAAACAACTCTTGATCATGGAATTCTCAAGCACATTCAGTAAAGCTGATGGAGCCTGAGACACCTCGAGAGAAATACTGAATGAATCAGAACAATTAGCTTGCCCTGTCCCTCTGTTCCAGCTTTGCTGGTGAATACCAGACACACATATACACAGAATAAACACTCCCTGGTTTATTTCTGGTTCCCTCAGATTTACAATGTATTCAGGATGGGCAGTAGACACTCACTGATACATCTCTGTAAGTGTTTAAATATATAGATCAACTTTATTCGATATTTTATCTAAAACTCTGATTTTAAAGAAAAAGCAGAGTATAACAAAGACATGAAAGCAACATTTTAAGATAGTATTTTAAGAGTACTACTTAATGATATTCTGGAGGGCAAAAGTCTCACTCCTGGAAGGTATTTAAATGCCTAAATATCTTTGAGCACCTAGATGCCCCTGAAAGGGTTTATATTTGCAAAGGAAGCTATTAAGGTAATGTAATTTAATAGAAAACATTCGAAATAGAGATAAGTTACAGTTACACATACAACTGTGTGCAGCCTCAAATCTGATGTATTCCATATCTGGCAGCACCTAACACACACAACATCCTTTAACATTTTGAACAAGGTTTTCCTAAAGCTAATAATTAGAATGAAACACTTACCTAGTTCCTTCAGAAAGCTTTCTGCTTTACAATTAGATACCCCTCAAGCTCCCAAAAAAGGAAATGAGTCAGAAAGGAAAGAAACTTATGTGATGCTCTCATTTACAAAAAAAAGCAGCAGCGGCTTTTTCCCTTTCAAGGATGCATGCTGTTACAGGTGCTTAATTCAGATATACCCTATGTCTAAAATAAACCCTCATGAATTCAAGATTAATTTAATTTTCACAAATATTCGTGTGTACAGCATGTGCCTCTGCAAACTTTTACAATCTAAACTGGAATATTCGGGAACCTAATTTTCCCTTCACAGCAGGAGGGGTCCTGCTGATTAGAAGATCTTTTTCAAGCTCAACTCTACATATGTGATTGATCTACAAAGTCTCTTTTGTATCAAAAACCATTTTTGAACTGTAAACGCTTGAAGAATTCTGCTGCTGCTTGCTGTACCCTTCTTATACTTACCTTTGCTGTTAGTGAAGTTGGGATCATGCTAATAAGGGACAACTACCCTGGAAAGGGGCAGGAGGCAACAGGCTCACTGGAGAGTGCACCATTTTTGTACTTCTGCTTCTTCCTAAACATTACCAGCCAGCCACGGCCACAGTCAGGCTCCCAGGGTAGGAAATCCCTCATCAGGACCTACTAGGGTTGTTCTTCAGAGCAATTTCCATCACTCTTGAAGGTCTCTTACTTATCCAGGTTTTATTTCTCCAGATTTTCCAGGAAAGAAATCAGCTTTGCTATCCCATCTTCTTTTATTTTCTTTTTGGCTTCTCCATTTACATGTTTTGTAAATATGTTTCACTACAGAAAAAAACTGCTATAACATTTATGGCTGTCTGGCCATTGTCAATGGAATTGGCATGGAGAGCCCTGAATTTTCTGCTCCATGTAGTACTTGTGCAGAGTGCAGGTCAGAAAGCAAAATCATTCAGAAATTTGTCTTACAGCATGTCTTTTGTCAGCAAATACTGAACGCAGTGCTAACATGTACCTGTAGCTTTGCTCTCATTGCTAGACAGGGTAATAAATACTTCACATTGAGGTGACTTCCAGCCTTTTTGAGCGTAGGTAGTCAGCAATAATTCAGCACTCACACTTAAAAGGTGAAATCAAGCTGTCAGAAATACTATCTCTGTGCCAAAGGTTACATAGAGGCTTACTGACAGCAATCCTCGTTGCTTGTCTCACTCACCCTGTTGCCAATGGGGTTCTGTCTGTTTTAGTACTTTGTGTTGAACAGCTGTGAATTTTTAACTTATTTGTAGAAACCGGTGTGGACAAATTAGTTTCTACCCCTGTGCTGGTTATCTTGAGATTAAGGGGAAATCCAGAGCTAGCAGTCAGAGGGGTAAGCAGTCTGAATGGGAGAGAAATGCAATCCACCAAAATCACAAAATGGCCTCAATTTTTGGATCTTGTGACCCACACTTGAGAAGACAGTAAATAGCCTTTCTCTGCTATAAAGAATTGCCACAGAACTGCAAAGATGTTCTTGTTCTTGACAGAATAGAAACTTAATGAACACTTTGAGTACTTTAAAACTGCAACCTAAATTTTGACATTTCCTGAAATACTGCCACAATAAAGGTCTTTTCTTTTACAGTGGAATCTAATGTTTCATATTTCACCAGCAAATATTAAGTAACAATAAAGTGTCTGAGGATGCAAAAAAACCCAATCCCCCTTGCCAAAGCTCTTCTTGCTAAACACTCCAAGAGTTATACAGAAAAAGAGGCAATACCCAGTTTTTCCTTTTGGTAAAAAAACCTTTGTATTGTCAAAAGAAACAGGAATAAGTTTCTGGTACATCCTGATGTCTGAGGGATTACACAGACCTCGCTCAGACACCATCAGAAGATGATGCTCCCCAGTGGGGAAGACTCTGACAGCTGAGTTCAGTTCACTTTGGGCACTTCATGGTCCTGCTCCTGGTTGAGAAGTCAGAGAATCACACTGTCATACACGTGATGTACACGGGCCTGACCTATTACTTTGCATGTCTTATGTCCAGTACTGTTTAAGTGTTTATTTACACGGGGCTCTTCTGCTAGAACAAATATTCTCCTCTAGATTCCAAACAAAAAGATAAACACGCTAGCTTTGCTTCAAACTCATGTTTCCCTGAAAATGCTTTCTTAGGGGAGAGGACTGTCTCATAGCCTGGTGTGCCCGCTCCCCACTTTAACCAGTACTCAGAAGAGGTGCTGGCTCTGCTAGGCACCACCTGCAGTAGCTCTAGCTTGCAATTACTGGTACCTTTATTTGTATTTTGGCTCCCCCAAGCAAGGCATGCTAAAGAAATCTGGCTTTTCAAGTGGTCAGAACTATCTGGTCACTTAATGATTATTCTTCACATTAGGACAGAAATTCAGACACCACACTGCATTGCACAAACCCCCACTGTCCAAGACAAAGTAAAACATCTGCTCCAGAAAAAATGAATGCTCTCCTCTTTATCTGCAAGAAGTGTCAGGCTTTTGAGGGAAAGATTAGAACAGTGCTAAGTCCGGAAAACAAGATGACTGCATCCTCCTTACTCTGTGGAGGAACAACCAGAAAGGACTTCAACTGAGACTGAATTTTTCTTTTCAGTCCTGGGCTTGACTATCAATTTCTTTTTTGCCACTCAGCAGGCAGTGGCCTCAGAAGAGAATGATCACCTTTAAACATCAGTCATTTGGCCCTAACCTCCCACAGCCCATGAGCTAGGAAACAGCATGATCTAAATGGTCTCAGAACAACTCCTCACACTTGAAAACATGTTCCCATGGTTTTTCAGGCACACAGTGAGAAGCACCAGCTGGGAAGGCCATTCTGCCCACTAGGAGCCAGGTTTTACTGCAGCCATATCCTTATTTACTTCAACAACAGAAAGATAGTGACACTTCAATACAAATTAATATATACCAAATAGAAGTCCTAAAAATAACACCAAGAAAATAAAGAAAGCATACAGCTGGGAAGCTGCAAACCTCTGTTTTCCTGCTCTCACACTGTATAGGTAACATATTTTTGTTTAGGTTCTTTTTAGAACATTCACCTACAGTGAGGCAGAATTTTGGAGGATGGCAGAGACATATTTATGCATTCATATACTGCAAGGCAGCGACAATGCAAAAATAGCAAGAAAAATAAATTACTATGTAGCATAGAAATAGAGACTGCAGCAACTGTCCCAAATCCTTACCTTTCAGAGTTGCCTTCTTAAGTACCTTCATGGCATAAAGCTGGCCAGCATCAGATCCTTTTATCTTCCTGACTAGAAATACCTGTAAAAAGCAAATGTTTTGTATAGATGAGTAGTGAATTTCTTCTTACAAGACTTAATGCATTGGACAGGAGAATAGATACTATGGTTCAGGAAATCTAATGAAAATTACTAGCTGAAAGCATTTAATATCTATTTCTCCTGCAATTGGTTGAGCTAGCTCTGGAAATTTTCAGTTTTAAGCCTTTACCACCTCACAAAAAAAACATTTTCCACACTATTAATTGACCTCATATATTCAGTTAAAGATGGGTGAAAAGTTAGAATCAGTGTGCACATATCTCTTCATATTCTGATCAGGTTGACATGAAAAAAAAAAAATGATGTCTCATTTGTGTCTAGGAATGTGCAGTATCTTAAAATTATTGCCATCAATTATATTAAAGGTAAAAATCAATTTGGTGCCACTCATGCCGTAAGTCATGAATAGCAACTTGCCTAAAATGCAGCTGAAGCAGAAAGTTCATACAGCTGAAAATCTCTTATTGTTATAAAAAAGCCAGTTTTTCCTGTTATAATCTGTGCTTCATTTTCTGACAGTGTAAAATTTTAATTAAAATAAAATTTGTAGCTAAATTTGTATTCTTTTTTTGTACTACATGCAAATATTTCTTATCTGCCCCTCAGTGCATCTGAGCACTGGAGGGGTAGTGAACAATGGAATCAGTGGTTCAGTTTGGTCTTTATAAGACTTTCAGTGTTTTAATAATTGGAAATAAAATAAACAAGCCTTTTCACTGGTTCCCAGGACACACTCTGTCTGCTGAGGTCAGAACTACCAGGCAAGTGTCTCCATTTTTTTAATTTCAGCACTTGTGTTACTGGGCAGAAGCTGAAGTAAAGCCAAATGTAGAAATAAAAATATAGTCCCACATTAATAAAGTCCCATATATTCATTAATATACAAATTAACAAAGACTAGGTGAAATTATCTAACTAATGAATGTCTATTTGTATTAAAAATTCCACGGCAATTATTTTATTAATTGCCTGTCCAGGAACCATGCAGCTTTATTAACTGTCTCTACCTAAAATATAAAAAAAGCCAAAAAATAAGGAAGGAGGAAGTATGTTTCTAGCACAATTTTTGCAAATTGAAAGACTCTTCCTCCTAAAAAAACCTGACCTGTAAACAGATTAGATTTTCTCAAATCCATTTGATGAAAGGTTTGTGGGAAGGGAGAACAACTTTTATCAAGCAGGTACAGAAGCTGGGGAAAAACAAAACAAAAAAAGATAAATTCTCAATTCTCTCTGAACAAGTTCATCAGGACTCTTACATCTGACAGCATCACAGCTGCCGCACTTCTGTGACATGATCTGATAGGGTTTTGGTGGGACTCTCCTCCTCAAGGTGTTTCCTGTGCATAGGAGATTTGCACAGTTTCTCAGGCTGCCCTGACCAGCCCAGCTGGGACACACATTGCTCCCAGCTCCTGCTTTCTACTCTGCTGAACATACAAATACCTCCAGTGCTCACAACTGCAGGAAAAAAATAATGATATCTGGATGCAACAGGTACACATAAAACTTTCTGAAGGGTTTTTTGGTTTTATTCATGATAAATTAAGCTCAGCTGCTCCAGCATTAACAGGAAGTCAGTTCATTTAGAAGTTTACAGAGAAAAGTTGGGATATTTTTCTGTCCAGGTCAAGTAAAAAATTTAATTTTTGTATTACATTGAAAAGGAGGAGAAAGTCAAAAGCAAACTTGTCCAAACACTAGATTTTCAGGTGTATTATTACTTTTTTAAAAAAATTTATGGGCGCTTTACCTCAAAAACCAAAAATCCAAACCCTTAAGATAATGGTTTTCAGCAGCACTGCATACAAAACAGCCCAGCATACTGTATCTGCAGAAATACTAGGCTGCAGTTCTAGAAATATCTTGTCTGCCATATAATCTTGCAAAGCTTGTAATACCCACATTGCTGTAATAAGCAAAATTATCAATTTTCATTACCAGTCACTAGTCAGCTGTTCACTGTAGCATGGGATAGGGCACTTGTCTGCATCCCCTTCAAAAGAGGTGAGTCAAGAACACTGTGTCCTATTTCAGAGGACATCAAAATAACCACCAAACCAGAAAGGAACAGAACAAATGAAAAAGCATTGTATTGCAAAATGATGTCACCTTTCTGATTATTCTTAAATGTAAAGCTACACATCATTCTTGAAACCACCAAGTAGCTCTGAAGTGTTTACTTGACATGTTATATTAGCTGGACTATACTAGTTTGCCAGAATAGCATGTGCATATGGCTGAGCATGAGCATGACTTTGAATTTTCTAATTTGATACATTTGCAAACACCTCAGGTTATTCACACCTGAACTAGCAAAACTCCCTTAGCTGGAGCAACTGGTGCATCACTCAAAACCTGATATAAAAAGCTAAGCAAGTGCTCTGCATCTCAAGAGTGTTGGGGGCACTCCCTCTGACACCAAAGACATCTTCTGTAATCCTGCAAGAAATTATTTAGGCCTTGAGTGAACAACTTGAAAACTTAATGGTTTGCATCCCCAGGGATGTGGATTTGAACCATTAGCTCAAATACCAAGGTGATGAAAATGAAGGTGCTTGGGGACTGCATAAGACACACAGAGCACACCTCTCTTTCCATGTCTTTGCTGCTCCAGGGAATTTACTAACGTTTCTCACATATGATATGGAAAGTGATTTGTAATTACATGCAGCTCCAGATAGGTACATTCTCCACACTCACACTCTGATGCCCCTGAAATCAGACTTTGTTTTGGGAAGTGGTTGCAGAGACCAGGCATTTTGCTTATAAAATGCCTAAGGCTAGAAGGCCAACTCAAACAGTACTGAAAATACATCAATAAAATCTGATATAACCAGCAAACCCTTTCTAAAATCTTTACTGCCTATACATGAGAACTGACTGTTCTGCCTCTGTCACTTTTATCAAAGGTGTTTCTTTCTGTTGGTTTTCTTCTTCTTACACTGAGTCTCATAGTAAACCTAGTTTTGAGCTGTTTGCTTTTTCACATTCATTCAACATTTGAAACTTAAATACATTGTGCTCTGAAGAAATTCTTGAGTCCGAGACTTGGTACTGAATGTTAACTTTCCTGATATCTCTCACCTCAGGCAACTTCTAACAGATTTAATTATCAATATAATTCTAGAATAACCAGGAAGTTGATAAATACTCTTAATATAGCGTCCTTTAGGAATAAAACTAAAGGTTCTGATTGGAATATATGTTTTTAAAACTCCACAGAATAATATACTTATAAAGACTTTGATGCCTAGTTTCAACTAGGTTCACTGTTCCAAAGGTTTCAATGTCTTATTTAAACCATAGAAAGACTTTAAGGCTGAATTGACTCTTCCTTCTTTCTCTCCATCTTTCCTTCCTGTTCTCATTTCCAACCAACATGCCCCACTGAAGAACTGTCTTTGGAATGAAGAAAATCCTTTGTCTTAAGATATGTGGAGAATGTCATTTCTCCACAAATTAGCTTGTGGTCATACAGGCGGGGTTGTTTTTTTCCCCCCATGCTCTTGCAATAATGATTTCTGTATTCTGCAATGGGGTTTATCTCCAGGACCTTTCAAGGCCTCTGAGTGTGAACTAAACAGAAGTCTGAGACTCAGAAATGTGCTTGAGGTTGCCCTCAATGGGAACTGTGCAGCTAACTTCTTTAAGTCTTTGAATGCTCCTATTTACATCCTCCAACTAAGCAGCACTGGCACACTCATCTCCCTGGTGGATAGGTCAGAATCCATAAATATTGTTTATCACTGTTCATAAACAGTGATGCTTACTAACAATCACTTGTGCTCATTAGTCCAGGTCCACAGCCCTAGGTGCTGTTCTCTAAACTGGTTCATATGCAGCTAAAAAACTGAAGTGTTACTAAAATGAAGATAGAAGGGCTTTCCTTACCTGCCTTTACAATATAATTTATATTTGGACAATGTCAGCAGTATAAATTAACTCAGAGAAAGGACACAATATTTTCAGTGTTGCTCTGGGTGATTAGATGACAATAAAAATTACCTTTCCATATGAACCTTGTCCTAATACTTTCAACAGTTCAAACTGAGAAGGATCTGCTTTCTCAAAACCTTCCTTGACATGATGACTGATGTCTATTTCCTTCACGATACCTTCTTCCTGCAAAGGGAAAAACAAAAAAAACCAAAACCCTGAAATCAGAGCTGTTATCCTAAGGAAACACATTGTTTATTAAAATCTTGTCTTCTGTGATGCTAAAGTCATGTAGTAAATTTTGAAAAGAGAAACAAAAGCCTAAGTGTTCCACGTGCCTGTTACCAGCTGAGGAGGGCAACTGTCAGGACATCCAGACCGGGTACTTCTGTTTATTGAGCCTCAAGACATGACTAGATAACGACAAATTATACAAGCTGAAGCCAAAAATAGACTGCAGAGCTTGCTGTGCCCATCAGAGACCTTGCTAGCAGAGTGGCATGTACTCAAATCTGCACTAGAGAGGCTCCATCACACTTCTCTCCACATACTTTCCCAGCTTCCCCTCAAATCATCATTTAAGTCAATCTTAAAAAGCGTCCTTAGTCTTAAGCAGCAATTCTTCTAATGAGTAGGCAACAAAGAAAACACCTTGCTGAAAGAGCCTCTTCCTATTTACCTCAAGAACTGGAAAGTTACTACTGGTAACCATGTAAATAGAAAGCAAATTAATGATTAGATGCAAAATGAGGTGGTGGTGCGATAAGACTGACACACACTTTGTTGCTTGCAAGAATTAGTTTGATACACTTTGGATTTGTCCAGGTTCTTTTGTTAAAATCTCTCCTCTGTCAATAGATGCACATTCCTCAAGGACACCAGTTGAACCAGGATCTTCATCTTGCAAGCTGTGACATATGCTATTAGTTTCAGTTATTTGTTTCAGGTTATTTTGGCATGTTCCTCTAAAAAGAGAGCAACTGGGTCATGTGAGACCCAGAGGGACTACACAGAGTTTGCAGCAACCCAGAAAGTCATTGAACTGAAAAGAAACCTGGAAGAAAGAACCTGCTTCTCAAGGACACAAAGACAAGGAAAGATAATACTTACATACCCTTTTATTTCTGTAGTGTTTTGTACAATATTTGAGCTTTTTGGTTTGTTTGGATTTTTTTTTCAAACTACTTGTTTTAACTTCTCCACAACAAACGTATGGATTTTCATTCAGTACAACCTTTTTTTTTTTTTTTTCCCCATCTCTCAGTTTGAAGGGACTTACTCCTTTAGGAATAAGTTTGAATATTTCTGCACCCAGCAGAAATAATTGGAATCTTGCAAACATTTTTACATGGACTTTTCCTGCCAAATTCCTTTCTCCCCAGAAAAAATCCTTATAAGACCCAGAAATATAACATTTATTTCTTACTCTTAAAAAATTAATGTTGAGAAAACAGAAATAACATCCTAAAATAAAAATGCATAAAACTCCCAAAACGTTTGGCCAAAACACATCCTGTGCTAAATAAGAACAAATTTGATTTTCTTCTCCTCCAGAAAAATTGCTATCACTTTCTACCAGCTGTAATTTGTCAGATACATGGTTTGCATTACCCAGATTGCTTTCTATATTGTAGTTTCATCTCTCTTCTTTCCTACTCTGCCTCTTTACACTCACATATTTTGGAACAGTGGACCATATCCTCTTCTTAGTTTGGAAAGTTTTCTGTAGGTCATTTAAGCTACCACAATCATGGAAAATAATCATCATCTCAGAGCAACTCCTTTTTCTGATTCTAATTCCTACAGTTTCAGGTTTGCCTGAAAGGAAATGCTTGAAACCAATGAACAGTTTTCACAGAGACATTTAAAGGATTTCTAAGTACAGAACTGCCAAGGTCTCTCTTCTCATTTTTCTGACTTTAATTGCTGTGCAAGATAGCGTAACTTTCTGATATTAAATATGTAATTTTTTTCAATTATTTTGTACTCCAGGCTGAACCATGAAGTCACTTTCAGCTACATATGCAATTTAAATGATGAGTGAATTTCAATTTGCCCATTCATATTCCTCATCAAAGTCAAAGACCTACAACCCTAAGCATATTTCTCATTGTATTACAAAATTAAATATAATCTCTTTAGGTTCATGAAACATGTTCAGTTCCAGGAATACACTGAAAGTATTAAAATGATGAAAATTCAGCTTGCTGGAAGAACGCTTAAAAATTTCTTGCACTCCCACAGAATAGCATAATTTATAACATGCAATAAAAACAGTACTTTAATTATATGCATCTTTAATTAAAAGCTCAGGGAGAAAAGAGAGTATTTACAGAACATGGAACCAAATAAAAGGCCAAGCAGCATTTACCAGACAAGCACGGATTTTGAAGACAGAACAAACATGCTCTATTTTGTGATTATCAAAATAAAAAAAAAGTTGGTTGAAAGAGGGTTCCAGGGGTCATCTAGTCCAACAGTCCTGCCCGAAACATCACTGACACTTGATCAGATCAAAAAACAGCCAGCTGGTTTTTTTGTCCACTGTGGTCTTCAGTGTCTCCAAAACCGAAGCTTGAGCCACTTCCTACAAAAGATTATTCTCTTTCCATGTGCCCACAGTCCAGTTGAGCTGGCTGATCCACAAGCCCTTAGGAGGAAGCAGGATATTTTTCTAGGAAGGTAGGATTTCCTGTGGATTTCCTGTGGTTGCCTCACTAGAAAGGGGCAGCAAGGCAGCACTGAAGAAAAAGCATGCCAGCCAGCTGTTTTTTCACCAATCATCACCACAGTGGTGTCACTTGTGAGCTGTCCAAATGGTAGACAGTATTTTAGCTGGTATGACAATCCACTTCCCCCTGGAACAGAAAGCCAAACTGGCAATGCTTGAGACTGAAGACAGACACGAGTCCTTAAAGGAAATACATGCTGGTGTGTTTGCACACATGCACCTATTTGCCTTGAAGGTATTTCTATAATCTTATTACTTACTGGCTGCATAAATCATGGAATAACTTCTATTTGTTTGTTTCACCTTTTTAGCAAAAAAAAGCCTAGCACAAAACAAACAGTGTTATAGTCTTTATTTACATTCTTACTTACATGGGATTTTCTCATTCAAAGTCTTCAGGTATTATGCTAATATGGAATGTGGTATAATTTTTCTCAGGTATTGATGATCAGAGTGAAAGCCAAACTGTCAAAGCACAAGTATTGTGGGCAGGTCTCCCAACTATTTTGGTCTGGGTTGCATACTAGAAACTTCTCTAATACAGATTTATTTTTCACTGTCCCAGCAAGTGCACCGTATCTGCATCAGGAATTTGCATAACAACAATAAAACAGAGACAAGAGAATCACAATACAGACAAAGCCTGCACGCTGAAGATGCTGTTTTGATGGAAAGGATTTCACTCAGGAAAAAGAAAAAAGCCAACTTCAAAACTGGTTTTGATCAGTTGGTAGAATCAAAAGTGAATGTTCCACAGTTTGATCTTGCAACAGCTGTGCACACCAGCCCGGGCTCTGCTGCCTGCTGACTTGTCCCACACTGCATTAGCAGGAATGCTTGATTTGATGAAGCTTAATCTTTTGTAAACTTCTCTAAATATTTATATTTGCACAAAAAACATCATCCTGTGACAAAAGTGAGATGGATGTTCTTTGTGGCTTGAAGAAAGCACATGGTCAAGCAGGATAGACTAGAGGAGGGAGGGCAATAAATTGGAAGGATAACAGAGGAATGGAGAGGATCAAGACTGGGGTACAGGTATGGCTGTGAAGGGTAAGCTTCATTTTCCAGAAAAAATATGTGCACTTTTGATGTGCAAGTTTTAGAATCTTTAGGCTCACGTGCTTTAGGATCTGAAGCCAAAGGAGAAATCAATGAAAATGTGGCAGGAGGAAATAAGAAATAATGATAACTCAGGAGATATTTTATTCTTGTTTGAGATAATCATTATTTGTCTACAGCATATGCTCAGGATACAGACTTTATTTTGTTACCAATCTTCCCATTTGGCAAGTTACCATCTAACATAAACCCAAATCACAATTATTTAACTACCAAGTATCACAGGGAACACAACATTTCAAAATAATATGATTCATTAAGAAAGCATGTGATAAACCAGCATGTGATCACTAGCATGTGATGTGTTTAAAACTGTGATATGGGAATAGTTAGGACAGGATGTGTCTGATAAAGATGAGGCCAGGTTTCTACCTCTGTTTCACAGTTTCTAATCTAGCTCAGCCCATAGGAGAGTAATTTGTGTCATAGACATAATAGGCTATTCAAATGCTGCCTAGGGCAGGAAATGAATTGCTGGCCTGCATACAGTTCTTTGAGGACAAGTATCTACATTGAAAAAGTATTAGAGCATTTTCATTAGACTCTTCCCAAGCCAGTCTCCAGCAGCTGGAGTAAAAGCTGAGAAAGAAATCTTCCATTTTAAATGGGTTTTAATCCAAGTTCTGGCCTCTACTGTCATTTGGAAAGATGTAAACAGAGCAATAATACCATAAATGGGCCTGGTTGCTTTTTTCTCTACTGCCAAATAAACATTTGCTTTAAGGACAATGAATTGGAATTACTGAACTTTAGAGAAACATGTGGAACTCACAGTGAATTCTCCGGACATTTTGCCAGGGCTGTGTTTGGCTTTCCAGCATAAGCCTACCTACTTTTTCAAAAGGTCCTATGGAGTTAAATAATACATTACAATTTTAAGAGAGATTGGGATTTCTCTCCCAAATTTTTCACAAAGGTGAATAGAATGTGTTATCTTGAATTTGGAATTCCAACAAGTATGTCATAAATTACTGAAAAACAAAAAACCTTAAGAGCAATTTCTGTGGAAATCAGCTGTTAAATTCAGCACACCTTTTTCTAGAGAGGGTAACTATTAAGCCCTCTTTAAAATACTTAAAAACTTCTCTCCAGCTCCAATTTTTCATCCTACATTTGTAGTTTCTTCTCCCTAATACATGCCTGTACAATTGGAGTTCAGCTGAAGTCCAACAAATTTCATAAATGGGAAGAGATGAATCACAGAGAGCTAAGGCAGTGGACACAGTGTGCTGGATAGATTGGTGAAGTCCATGAGGTGGAGGTTTGAGTATTTGGAAGATGTGGGTAAAATCTTTTGTGCTACAAATCTTTTGTGCTGTGTGTCTTTGATGAGTCACTTAAGGCTGAATTCAGCTAAACAAATGCAACCAATTATAGCACAGGAGACAACGTTTTGAACTAGGTTTACTTTGCAGTCAATAGAGAGAAGCAGGGAATTCATGATTAAAAGAGATCAGATCCTTAAAAGAAATCACATCCCAAAAAGTGCACATTTTTGTCTGATGACTATGAAGAAAGCCCATGATAACTTGCTGAGCTAGGGGCATCTGCAGTTGCATGAGATGAATTCATGCTTATCATTTGATTTTGAAACACACTTAAATAGAGAATTATTGTGGCCAGATTTTTAATGCCATTACAAGAGAGAGATTTGCTGATAAATGCCATGAAACTTCTATTCTATTCTATTGAAATGGAAGATTTTTCAAAAGAACTTATACACTTGAAACATCTAGACAATTAAAAATACTCTAATGTGTTGGAAACAGTCCACTTATCAGGATTTTGCAGTTCATTAGGTAAATTAGGCATTTTTTCTACTTCTCCCCTAACTTGAGAAATACGGGTAGTTGCTTTTTGCTATCCTGTGGGAATACCATGCAAATTAACACAGAAAAATTTTGGAATACTCATACTGCAGTAATAGGCAGACAAATTATCTGATATGCATCCAGTATACGTGATATATCAGGCAGCCTACAACTGAATTCTCCTTTAGCTCAGACTGAAACATTTTGAAGTCTGGTGCTCTTTATCTGATGACAGTGGTGTTTTTACAGACCCAGTCCCTGACTAGGACAAATATATACAACACTATGGCTGCAAAGTTATATGAGGAGAAGGACCCTCCTATTCCAAGTGCAGATATGCATTAAGTACAGGGAGACACCGACTCTTGATCTAACTTTCAACACTGGACACAAATCACTAGCCAGGGTAACTAACTTTCATGTTATTTCTTACGCAAACTGCAATAGTTTATGAGGAGTGGTGAGTAGAAAAAGTGCCTAACAAAATGTTAAAGCAAGGGGTTAAAAAGAAAAGGCAGAACCATCTGGTCACAAAAAGAAAATACAAACATTTGGCCAGCCTTACTCATAAGGCAGCTCTCTACAAATACTCAAATACATTTGTGAACTTTACCAAACAGTCTTGAAATGAGTCACACCATTAAAGGACAAAGAACTCAGTAATATTGCTCTTTCTACAATAAATAAGAGCAGGAACCATTTTCACCAACATCCTTCTTGGCATGGCTTCCAGGTGTGCCATCGGCCTTTACAACTCTGAAGAGCTGTAAGGTCCATTGCTGATGGTTTCCGCTGCTGAATAGGCAAAAAAAGAACATGTGCTGCTCATTCATCAAGGAACTATCTCCCAGTGTCTGGATCCAATGCATGGAAGAACACTTGACTCTTAGAAGGGTAAGTATTCTTGTTTCCTTTGTGGTGATTCTATGTCACCACTAAACAGGGTAATGAACAGGAACCTAAACAAGGTTACATGCAATGGTAGGGGCCAATATACATGATTGCATTGAAAAATAATCACATTATAACACAGCTCAAGGCTGGTTCCCAGATCAGTATCACTCCCTGGGCACTCTGGTCTGAACAACTCACAAACTCTCTGTGAGTTGCCTGGGTGACTCCTGCCACAGACTCTCCCAGGGATGCCCCCACCTACCACCCCTGCAGCCACTCACCAGAGCTGCCTGGCCCCCACTGCAGCACATCAGCACCCACAGGAAAGCCCTAATGGGACAGTCCTAATGTGATGGCAACCTGTGCTCCATGCACTTCCAGAATACAGGCAGCCCCACACTCCTGTGTCCCAGTTTCCCATCTGTAAAATGCAGGTAAGGACATCTTCCTCCTTCGTGTGGTTAGCCACTGCACACTGGGAATATACCAAATGCTCAGATACCATGGTATTAAGCTTGAAAAAGAAGAGAGACAGAAAAAAAGGTCTATATGTTAAGGATACTATTCAAGAATTATAAATATTTGCTATATTACTCCAATTCTCTTATTGCTGTACTCAGCTGCTTCACAAGCTAGAAAAAAAAGGTGCCTGATGTTTTACTAGTGCATTTAAGTGTGAAATAAAAACTCCAGCTGCACTAGGAAGATAAAATGCTTAAGCAAAATGTATTTTGAACCATTTCCTCACTGTTTCGTGATCCAAATAAAACACTGCCCACCACAGCAGTGTTAATGGCACCAGAACACGGTAAGTAGAAAATACAAAGCCCTGGGGCATTTGCATGGTGATTTTAAAGAACTGAATCATCCTTAATATGCATATTAAAGGAAAAATACCAGGTTTCATCTTGAAATGTGAGGCAGAGTCGACAAAAAGCTGTAATAAGAGATAATCGCATTACTGAAGTGTTGGATTACTCAGTTTAGGAAACATATCCGTCTGCTGTTTGCAAATCACTTGTAGGGTTTGGTAATTATCATTCTGTCTCCAAGAGGAATAGTGACCTGCTTGCACATTTTGTGTCCTCCCATTAATTAAATCAAGCATCCGCTAAGGGTTCAACCAGTTTGGGCTTCACAGACTGGCTCCTGCTGGCATTATGTTGGGGAAAAGCCTGCTGTAATGAGGTTCATTATCTCAATGGCATTTTACAGGCAGAGTATTAATAGGGAAATGGACTAATGTGAGGTCATTATGGAATCAAAGCAAATACTAATTAGTTTTAATCCTACTGTTCACAACATAGAGCATCACTGAAGGCATTGAAGGAGAGAGGTTGAAGCAGCTGAATGAGGCAGAAAGAAGACGGCAAAAAGGAAATTCTGAAAGATGATATGATAAATTTAGCAACATGGATAGAGGAACAAGATTTGGAGGGCAGAGAGAAAAGGAGGTATCAAAAAGGACACAAGACAAGGACAATCGGCTTGTGCCTATGTCAGCAAAGAATTAAACCAAGAGAAGAACTGCAATATTAAATTACTTGAAATGCAAATTTTGCCCCTTTTATCCAGCAACTTAATCTAATTTAAATACCTAACCATCTTCCTGGGATGAGCAGAAAGTACAAGCATGCATGTATGTACTGGAGCGATCTGATGGGGAAGCTGGTTAGCAGTCCTGGCACACTCAAAACTGCTCCCAAAACAAAAGCACCAGAAGTGCTTTGCTGCACAGTTGGTTAAGAGCCTTGGACATCCAGCCTTCTCCAGTAACTCAACTGGGCCTCCAAAACACAGTATGAATGCAGTGGATCCAGACTCTTCTTATTTATGTAGACTCCAGATTCAATTTTTTCAGTTATACAAAAATACAGAGATTAAAAAAAATAAAAAAGTTACACAAACGACCTGACAATATCTCATCCTTTGCTGGCTCCTGTTTCATGGACAAATATTTAGCAAGGGATACTAAAACTTATCTCTTCAGCTGTATACTTTCATTACAACCATGGCAAAGACCCAGGTCATTATTTGCAGATGTTCGTTATTTCAGTGCCTAAGGACTGTTACCACGCACAAGTACCTCCTTAAACAGAGCTTCAGCAGTCTGCTGATAATCTGGCTCAGGAAAACGCCCATTACATTTTGTGGTTTTTTTAACTACTAAGAAACCCCTAGTTTAGGTCATGTCCCTCAAAGATTCACACAGCCGATCTCCAAGGAAGAAGCTGCTAAATAATTATCACACATCCTCTTTTCTGTGAAGGGAATAGTTGTTTACAATTACTGTACTAAACAGAAGCATACATTATGTACACACAGAGACTGAAAAGATGTGTATTTTGAGACTGAGAATAAACAAAACACAAAAAATCCACCTGGATGCAAAGAACACCTTTGCAACACTGTTTGGAAGACTCTGTTGTTTCAAAGAGGTCAAACCACTGCACCAATCTATTTTGCAGAGATTTACAAAGGATAATGTGATTTTGTATAACAAAAGGAGGAGGGTGGTAAGTTGGTTGTCAGCTGACCAGGATCTTGACAAATTTATCATGACAGTTTCACAGCAGCAAAACTTCAGTCAAAGCTCATCCACAGTCTACTGAAGTCTACTGAAACTGATTTCCAGAATAGGATTCATCTAAACATATGTCTGAACTCTGTTCAACAACCAAACTCAGTCTGAGTTAGCTGTCTAAACTTCTGTACAGCTGAAAAAAAATGGGTGCTTTTAGGCTTTTCTTTCTTTTAGACAATAGTACGTCTCTAGTAGTCTAAACCAGGACTTAGTAAGCTTGCCTCTTTCTGCCAACTGAAAAGCAAGACTATGGTAATTAGTTCAGATTTCTATTAATTCTTCCTCCCCTCATTCTTCAATGACTCTTTTAGCATTAGATGGAGCATATGCACTTCACAAAGGATATACACTGCATTATACTGGGTATTTCCAGGCTAGTTTTGATCAACCTACCTTTTTCACTACGCATTTTCTACAGTCTCCAGCAGACAATGCATGACGCTGTCATAGTTTCATTTTTCTGGCCTGATGTATGCTTGTACAAACTACTGCAATATTCTTCTGCAGGGACACTCTTAAACTGTGTAGCTACTGCCATGATCTGCCACCACAAGTCAGGGAAATCAGGGCTCTTGGCTGTGAAACCGGAAGCAAACCTGCAACCCTGTGTCAGATATCACACCAAACTTTAACACTGGGAGAAACTTTAACAGCTATGGGAAAACCCAGTTTCTTCAGTCCCTTAATTCAAAATAAATTTTACTTATTTGCACAGTCCTTGTAGTATTTGAGCCATTAGATCACCTGGCATCAGTTAGGAAACTGCCAAGACAACTGGAAGCTGAGCCCAGCTGCAGTGCAGACTGTGAGGCATGGCTTTCACCTGCCCTGCAGCTCTTCCACTTGCCCAACTGTGTAAAGGGACATTTACATCAAGTGGTCCTGGTTCTTATCTTCAGCCACCTTACACATAAAAACCCTATTTAAAACAAAGGCACATGACAGTGATGATGAAGGAAGGCAGTGGAAAGAAGCTCTTTCTGTTTGATCCATTTCTGTGCAGAAGCTTCTGGGGTTTTTAAGTATTGAGTATACCAGTTTTAGAGCAAATTTACCGCTTTAGCCTCCACTCTACAAGTCTGATTTTTTTAACATGTACACATGCAAGAAAAAGGCCAAATGGAGATTACCATGTTCCTGCTAGGTAGTTTTCATTGACCTGCAGCTATTTCAGTATTTTTCTGTTCTGGCTGAAAACTCTTAAAACAAATTCACATGACATCTTAACGAGTAAAGGTTTTGTTGTTTTGTTGGGTTTTTTTTAAATAAAAGATAATCTAAATGGCTTTACTGAAAATCAGTTTGCTGCACGCTGTAAAGGGACAAGGTGGAGAGAGAAGACAAACTTTTATCTACTGTCTTACTGAAATGACAGGTTTGCCCACAAGTGATTACAGAACTGTACCAGAGCACAGATAAAGATCTTTGTAATGCAACATCATGACCTCTCTCCCCAATGAGCTTGAGAAGTTAAGGTTACTATACTGTAAACTGTGAGATTGTTCCTATGCTCAGAGCAGTCCCAGAGCTGTCTGGGGAAGAAGTGAATTCTTCCCCACATTCAGAGAAAAGTGGATGGGCACACATTAAATGAGTTCTTCCTATTCGAATTTTAACATCCATTTCAGATACAGCTTCCATTAGTAACCTCTACAAAGAAAAATGAACAGCAAAATAAAGTGCCACACTTTACACAGGTGTAGTCTTNCCCCTTTTCAAAGGTGGTTTTTTTTTTTTTTTTTTTTTTTTTTTTTTTTAATATCTAGCAAATAATATAAAAATGCTTTTTGATGCTCCATAGGGTGGATGTTATCCCACTGACACTCAAAACCACCAGCTGGCTCCACTGGGCTGCAACGTCAGTGAAATCCTTAATGAAGCTGGGAGACAGAATTCTGAAGGTGAATCTGATTACATTATAATCACCAATAATTTTTTTGCTGCATAAAAAATTTGAAAATCACTTGAATTCAGTAATCGTGTATAAAACACAGGACACCAAGCAACAGCTATCCCTGTTCCTTTACAGATAAGGCATTTATTGTGCTTCTCAGGACAATTGTGCCCACAGTATATTACAGCCTTTATAGTAAGTCTTATTTTGTAAGCCTAGCCAGCCAACCCTATCTGTATCACATGTAACTACAGTGATGTTTTATAAACAACAGCAAGAAAACAACTGAGTGGTAAGTGAAGTAATTCAATCAAACAGTAGCAACAGGAAGCTGAAATTAATATTATGGACAAAGGAAAAAAAGAGAACACAGCCAGAAGATGAGAAGTGAAAGCCAAAGAGGAAAGCTGAAACCACACAAATGTGTTACTTTTAGGAGTGTTTAATCAAATACACAAGTCCAGCACTCATTTTTTTCCCCATTTTGTCATAAAAGAAGAGCAATTCCACAGCATTTCCAAGACACCATGGGAGGTAAAGTTTCTGCAATTTAAGACAATACTGTGAGGAAAAACTCTTCAATGTAAAACACAGTGAAAAGCTGATTATGAATTTGCCACAAATTTTGCTTTGTTTGTATTCTTGAACTTATTTGCATTTAAAATCATTCTTTTTTCTTGCTGACTACACAGCAGGGTCCTGCTATGCCAAAGCAGAGTTCTAGCTCACTTTGTTAAAAGCTCAGTTATCCAAAAAACATTATTTTTGGACTGTGATTTTTCTGATTTGTTTTCAATGTTCAAAACGTTTCTTTGCCCACAAAGGCTGAGTAAATTGTCATCTGCTGTCTTTGAATTCTATCCAGAACTTACAACTGAAACTTTTTTGTACAGGTCAATACCAAAATTTTTTGTCTTCATAGAACTCCTTATGTTTGTGAAGATACACATGGATGTCATCAGTGAATTTGGATTAAACTATGTTACTGAAACCATCTAAAAAGTCAAGTAACATAAGAATTATATTTCTGCATAGTTGCAATATCTAAACTTCCAGTTCTATGAAGCAGCAAGTTAAGCTGGGTGACATATAACACCGCTGTGTAAATAGCCTTCATTTGGAGGTTAAGAGTAAAGAGACAAAAATTCACATCAGCTTCTCATCTCTGTACCAACTTCTATGCCAACAAGCTGTAACTGTATGTTCTAAGGACACTGAAGGTTGATAAGGTTGATTAGGTGTAATTATAACTAAGATTCCTGGAACTGCAGAGAGCAGAAGAATCTAACAGTCTTTAATACACATGCTGCAAGTTGACCCAGAGTGATGAATACCAAGTGCAAACAAGTATTATAGAAAATGAAGAACATGATTCCCTTTATTAACAAGGAAAAAATATATGACATATATCCACATGAATATGCTAGGTTTTATCTGGAGCAAAATAAAAAGAATTTTTTTTCCCTTTTCTTTTTTTGCCCACAGAAGTTCATCTGAAGACCTAAGGAGTTCATTGCACCCTAAACAGTGCCTATCAGCCAAGTTAGCTATTCAATCTCTCTCCCTCAGAGGTCATCTATGAAAGACACCAATGAAAGGATAATTCCTTGCAGTATTTTCTTCACCAGCAAACAAGCAAACCAAGTTACTGCCCACCCTATCTGAAAACCTCCTGCCTGCCTTCCAGTCACCCTGTCACAAATATTTGGGTGCTAAGCTGAGTCTGGGAGAGTGCCAAGAGGACTGCAGGGCTGGGCTGGCAGGAACCAGTCTGGGGTAGAGCTGCAGATTTCTGGGATTCACACCAGCATCATGAAGGGCCTGATGGGGACATGAGCAGAGCTGCTGCCCCTCAGCCCATCCTCTGCTCCTCAAACCCAGAGAGATATTCTCTCAGAAAGGTCTCCAGCTGCTCTTCTCTTGGGAAGCTGTAAGGAGTCTTTTAAATCCAAACTTGAAAGTGAGCCACAGGCAAGCAAGGTGGTAGTTCACACAAGGTGTAATGAAAGGAGCCAGGTTGTTTTGTAGCTGTGGCCAGCTCTGGGAGAGACATGAGGCAAAGCACACAGGGCACATTTCAGCAGCAAGCTGTCAAAGTGAGGACGGAAGGGTTTGGCTTGTGGCAAGTCACCCTAGGGAAAGCTGACAATCTCCCAGCCTGTCACAGCCACACTACGGCTCAACACTGCCAGGTAAAAGCCACAAATTCTGAGGAAAGGCAAGAAACAAGTTTGCAACCCATGTGAACACTGCAGACAGGTACATGAGAGGCTCTCAGACTTCATCTTGCAACTCCCTCCCAGGCCTCTCTGGGACTTGGGAATAATACTGCTGGCCTCAACAAGAGCTGTTTTCCATCATCTAAAGCATGCATAGAAACACAAGCCCTAAACCAAGCCTGTTGTAATGTCTACCTGCAGTATTTTGCCAGTTGTGCAAGACTGGAGACGTGTCCCAAACCTAAATTATACTATGAATACAAACAGGGGCAATAAAGCTAACCACAGCATGAAAAATTCAGGTTAGACTTCCGGAAAATCCTTCCCTGGGAAGGGCAGAAAAACATCAGAACAGATGCCATTTGATGTGTTACTAACTTGTATCCTACCACCCTTCAGCTGCCTCTTTTTTGTTTTGTCTTCTGATATTACACACTTTTGTTGTGTTTTTTCAAGAACCCACAATGATCTCCACATGGCTGTAAATACAACGAATTCTATTAACAAATGGTGACCATCACAAGATTTATAACAGATATTCAGAATCCACTTTACAAATATAAGCCCCAGCTCTTAAAACCCCTCTCTTTATAAAAAGGCATAATTAATTACCAGCAACATAAGTAGATGTTGGAGAACTAACTGTTCTTGTAATAGTTTTGCAGGATCAGGCCCTGAAAACAGAGGATACAGATGGTGAACACAAGATGCACACTGAGTGAAAACAATTCTCCTTTTCCCCAGTGGCAGAATGCCAGTTAGTTAGAGTCTGCTAATGATGGTACAAGAGGAAGAGCTGTCATGCATCTGTGCCAAATTTGCTCGTATAAAAAGAGAATTTGGCATCAATATCTGTTGCAGCTAATCAACAACATGAGATAAATGGGGCAACAAATTATGCCCCTTTTAATCAGCTAGCACTGTCATCTCCTTTATAAACAAGGAGTTTCTAAATTTGTTTTTGGTAAGTTTAAAGCAGTAAAAGAAGATGGAAACATCCTGTTAACAAAATACTGGCTTGACCATCAAAGGACTTCCTACAGACTTTAGACCATCATCAAAACACATAAATAGCATCACTCCATGAAGAAAAGCCAGAGATGAAGAGCAGATTCATCACTTGGTCTTTAAAAGCTATTTGAGAAATATTAAATTATTAGATCCTAATTGTGGATTTCCAACAGTGTGACTTCACTGTATTGATGAAGAAATAGAAGTTTGAGGAATTAGGCCTTTATTTTACTTGTTGCTTGACTAAACAACCAGATAATGTTGTGTTATTTCACCTCTTGTTGTAAAAGGGGGCAGAATGAAATCCCAGAATTTTACCAGATCATGTTCCTTCAGAATGCAAATCTGCTCTGAAGTAACTAAATCCTGATTCTTTTGGTACTCAGAAGGTGGCATCTTGCTTGGAACATGCAACCCTGAGATGAAAATCTGCAAAGGGGAATTCCTTTATTAGGGAGCTCCTAATATATCAACCCCTTCCGAACAACACCAGAACCATATCTATTTGTATTTTAGCACTCCTCAGTGTGAAAAACCTGTTATAGAATATAATGCTTTGCAAAGAACAACCACCAAAAAACCCCAAACAAATTAAAAAAACCCAAACCAAACCCCAAAAACAACAACAAAAAAGGACAACAAAACAAACAAAAAAACCCCCCAAAACACCAAACAAACCACCTGGATTTAAAACGGCCTAGGTATTTAAAGAAACTTTTCTTTAAGTGATACAGGTCTGAACACATGACTACTTAAACTGCAAAAAACCCAAGCCTATATGTTTATACAGAAAATGACTAAGAAAATCTAGGTTTTCATCCTGATTTGAAAGCTCCTTGCTAAGGATGTCAGTAGACATGGCAATCTATACAAAAATCTTTCAATAATATAGAGCTGTATAAAATCTAGTAATTCAAAACTAATTCAGCTGAAAGCCAAATGAGAAGCTGCATGGTTCACCTTGTTTATGAAAGACTCAGAACCAGAGTAAAGTGATTTGACATACAGAACTGCTTGACTATTGAGGATGAACATAAAACCTTTGTTTATAAATGCATAAGGTAACTGCCTGAGGAACAGCCCAGCAGTGCATTAGTCCTGCAATGTCTCCTCATCTTCCTTTCTCTCTCTGTGAAAGAGAAATTAAATTCCCTTGAGAGTTTCTTTGCCATTGAAAAAACACTTCAGCAATCCACATTCAGGATTTACTCCACTGACCACTAATGCCAAAGGCCCCAAAACCACTTACACTGAAAGAAGATGAGTTCTGCAATTTGGAGCTGCATTTATGAAACAATGAAAAATTGATGGCTTCCTTTTGACTGCCATAGAAATGGCTGCTTTGTACATTTCTTTCCTCAGGGAATCCATTGCTATAATTTTCCATTGGAAAGTTTCTGTATTACTGCATTGCTGAAGTAACTGCAATGATGACCTAATCTGGGTCATCAAAAACCTAGGATTAATCACATGCCTAAAAACAAACAAAAAAAATTGTTATATAAATTAACTTCCTTGATTATCTGCAATTATTCCTATCAAATCCTATGCAGTGTTCTTCAAAATGTTAAAACACAGGCTGTGAGTTCTGCATTTTTCACCTACAACAAATAAAAAAGTAATTTAATTTCTTTTTAATGTTATTATCAACAGCATATGCACTGCAAACATCATCCACTGCAGGATGCCAAAGAAACAACAGAAACACTAATCTAACCTCAAAAAACCCTGCAAGTTGGGTAAGTATTAACCTCAGATGCTGTGATGTTAAGCTGCTTGCCTATGGTCACACAGTGAATTTGACAGGATCAGGAACAGAGGCCAGATTTCGTGATTCCCCAGCCCTATCATAAGGCAACATTAATTTAATGTTCTGTACAATTCACATTTCTAAATCTCCAGAGCTTGTACCAGCAGGTATTAATGCTTTACTTCAGGTTCAAAAGTACAACATACACTGAAAGCTGTTTCTAGGTTAATGGAAATTAGTTGACCCATCTTGAAACAGCGAGCTGTTTAGAGCATGCTGATGCTTACAGAACTGTATGGGAACGCTGGGATGCAGCTCTTGGGTTCCATCACCCATTGTCAGAGCTGGCAATGCAGTGCCCAGGCCAGCTCTGCACAGGGTGCCGTGGGACATTTCCATACATCTCCTCTCTGTGTAACCTTGACCCAACCCTTGCTGGCACAGCCTGAAATGCCACCAAGAGAGGTCATTTCCATTGGATTCAGCATACCTTCACTAGGTGGGAAGGTCTCCAGTGTGTTTTCAGATATTCTGGCTCCAAAAGATCAAACAGTGGCTCATTAGAACTGTTAGAGGGCTCAGCTGCCTCAATTCCCCAGTCCCATTTCTGCTGACTCAAGTGTGTGCCCAACACGTCTCTCTGGAAGACTCCAAATTGTTTCTTTCCGGTGGTTGCAGGAGCACCCAGATGCGGAGAGCTAAGACAAGCTGCAGGTACCCACCCTTTGGAAACTCATCATTTACACAGCTCACAGAAGAAGCACAGAGAAGCACACATGCCTCAGACCACCACACAAGTAGATAATCCCTTCTTCTGTCCAGAAACTACCTCTGAGACTCACTCAAACCGAATGTCTGCTGTTCCAGAAAGTTTCACTCACGAAAAATACAATTTCAAAATTTCTTTTTACCTTCCCTGTCTACATTGTGCCTTCATTTTGCTTGCTAACTGACTGCAACTTCCCCACATTTTTATTCAAATTTTTCCCTGAGTTGCATGGTTTGTTGCCCTTAGTGCTCCTAGCCATTTTGGGGGTTAAGCAACATCTGCTCGGATAATCAGAAGAGAAGAGATTAACAAGTCAGAGAACAGTCATTACCTGCAGACATTCTGAAAATAGCCATCTCCACAAATCCAATGGACAGAGCCATCGATTACAGTAATCCTACAGGAAGGCAGTATTTGCATAGAAAAAGCATTTTAATCTTTTACAGTAGAACACATAGTGAAACAGGTTTCTCTAGTTCCAGAAATGTCATCTCCAGTATTTCAGGTAATAAACAGTGAAATTAGTGCTTGCAATGCCACTAAATGTAAATTATGCCATACTTCTAGGGATTAACCAGTTCTTGATTAAGAAACTACTTAGTATGAGTGAAAGAAAACCAAATGCCATCTAGACAATAACAGCTTATGCTCTGACAATCACCTCTCCACAAATGTCTGGGACTACCTGCGTGTACAGTAGCATGCCTGTGTTTAATGCTGGAGCCAGAGGCATCTGGTTATCCCAATTACTTGGATAGTGCTAAAATAAAGACATTCTTTCTTGAGGAACTGCAGCTCAATTTTAATGTCAGATCACTCTTTAACAGCAACTAGAATTCATCCTGTTTCATTTCTAACTTGAAGTATCTACTTATTGGAAAGAATATTGTATTCAACTAAGAATCTGATGGAAATTTTATTTTACTATCTTGGATTTCATTACAAAAGTTGCTTGAGATATACAGATACAGATATATAAAACTAGAACTAGGGTTTTTTTTAATCGAGCATGTTTTGAGAACAGTTTTTGAGCTGCAATTGTATAAAAAAATCTTTTAAAGATGTCATAAAAACTTGTTTTCCTTCCTGTTTTAAAATTCTATTTTCATCTTAGTTTGAAGGTAAGTTCAAAAAACTAGGATATTGTTTTTCAAGAAAGACAAAAATTGAAGAATTATGCACAAAAAGCATGATATCTTTTGAATCAAAAATTTGAGGAAGTGTTTTTGTAGAATTAAAGTAACTTTGAAAACTGTTAGAAACACTTTAACTTGGTGATTAGAGAATCAGTTAAATAAAAAATGTCTGAATGGAAAATCATGTTGGTTAGGTAGTTGCAATTTAAATTTGGTATTGTAGCAGTAAAGATAAGGAAACATTGGTAAGGCTGAGATGGAAGCCACACATACACAAACCTACCAGGCCTGTTGTTACCTCAAATTACATCATTTCACAGCACCTCTCTGTACATGGGAAACAGCACAGTACAGACCAATTCACTCCCAAATTAGAAAAATAAGACTGGACCAAGCCACTTTCTCTGGCAGAGACCAGGCTGGTCATGATGCTGGAGACACCTGGGGACTGATGGAGTCATTTGAATTGTGCCAGTTTCTGAACACTTGTCCTGGGAAAGTAGGTGGTCACCTGGCAACCCCGCACACCAGCTGAGGACAGGGAGACAGGCACCTGGCATGGACTTTAAAAGGGGCAATCTGAAAGCCCTGTGTAAAGTTCAAATTCTTGGAAAATTTTGTGACAGCATCTTGGACATGACAATGCACCTGTTTAAAATGAACTAAATGCACTGATCACAACTGACACACTTTTTACAAGAGTCATTGCACTTAGAAACTCACATACAGGGGTTTTCCCACAGAACTGATGTGGGTCAATAGCCCCTGTGGAAAGCATGGGAGCTCTCCTTCCTGCTCAGGTCTGAACATGTCAGTGTGGAGAAGATTCAGAGCTTCCTCATTCCCAGCTGAGCAAACTGGCCAGAGCTCTGGAACGACTGCCAGGACTGGTGGGACCGTGCTTGGCTGCCCTCTCTCCTGCCCAGCAGACCCCTTTGTGTTTTGCCTTTCTGAGCTGTTTGCCCTCTGTCGGGCGGGGGCAAGCCCTGCTAGCACAGCAGAGAGGCAGAGAGCCCTGACCAAGGAAAGCTAAATGAGCTGTAAAGGGCAAATACATACAAGGGGTGCCATCTGGCAACAATATAAGGGAAAAAAAACATTAAGTGGGTTACATAAACCAGTGCCCTAAAACCTACATATAAAGGCCGCTAAGGACACTGCCTCGCCCAGCCTGAAGTGCCACTGGCCGAGCACTGCAAAAAGAACAAAATTAAAGTTATGCAATGCCTCACATTAGGCCCAAAGTAAATAAAGTCAGGACATGCACTTTGATAGCAACGTGAACCAAATCAGCTTGTGTCGCTGAGTACAACCCCTGAGCTCCTCCCCACTGCCATGGCAAACTGGGATGAGCTGGGGATGAGCAGGGCCTGCCTTGGCTGCAGGAGCCCCAGGCTGTGTGGGACACACACAGCCCTCCCATCACCATCCCCTCCAGCCAAGCCTCAAGAGGAAGGTGGTCCATGGCCCAGCTCACAGCAGAGGCTCACCACAATAAGAAAAGTCCAGCACTGTCAGAGAATTAAAGTCTGAACTGAAGTTAGAAGAAAGAATCTGGCACAACCCTGGTTTCTACACAGTAGAGCTCCCGAAGAATCAAACTTTTAATTTTTCCTATGAGTGATATAGCATGCAGAAAATAATAAACAAGCAGAGAGTGAAGCATAACACACATCTGAAAAACACTGCTGTTTAAATTTTACTACAGGTATAGTTGCACAATGTTCACAATGCTGTAATGCTTTGGCTTTATCTATTCCAGTCAACCTGTATCAAACTGATCTATATTTGCTCATAGCAGAATTGAATATTTTGGTAACTTCTCAGTAAAGTAACATTTAAATAACACACAAACGCCAATTTCGTATTAGCTTTGTCTACAGGGAATTGAATTTAAGACCAAAATTTTAAAAAAAGCTAATTAAAAACTTCTACTGAATTTTAAAAGCTCTGTGCAGCTACTTCAGATGATTGCTCATAAATTCAATAAAACCCTAAAGATTACTCATGTCTAGCAGTGTTATCATCAAGGACAAAGTAACTTTCTTTTTCATTTTACATAGAAAATGGACTTTTATTATGCTGATAATCACACCTACACACTGAGTACCCATCAGTGTTAGAAGCTATGAGCAAGTTTTATTCCTCCTTTTTAGAAAATGATAATCTTTTCATATCACTCCCTCAGAATTTTGAAGTGGAGGCTATGCTTTTCCTAACAATATCTATTAGTTCACTATCAAGTGCCTTAGAATCTTGGAAAGTTTCTTTTTATTTAATAAATATGCATTTATTAAGTACATGCATACTAATATATTGAGTAAGAATTTCTAATTGAAACTGAAATAGAATCTGATAGAAAAGATCCACAGTGTTACATCTGTGGATTATTCATATGGGTCACTATCATTTTTAATGTGAAATAAAAGTTCACTATTGAAAATTTATACTGCACATTACAGAAATATTTTAAAGAAATTTAAAGATCTATGAGACTCCATGTGGTTTAAGAATAAGTATTTTAATATTTCAATCTGCAATTTTCATCAAGGATTAAATTAAGAGAATGAGCACTCAATGCCTTTTAGACGTGTATGATGCTTCTTAACCATTTAACTGCCCTTGGACTCATTTTTTCACCCACAAATGTTGGCATAAAATATTCCACAGCAGGCAGTTACCCTTCCCAGGGGAAATTCCTCAAATATTCCAAAATTTGCTCTTAATATTTACTATTGACATTCCTTACATGCTGTCATAAATTCTGTGTGACTTTCAAAAGTTGTCAAACATCACTTGCAAAATAGAACAGCCCTCAAGCTCTTCTGCAACTGTGGCAGCCCTTAACAGCATCACATACATGTTGAGAAATATTCAAGCAAGCCAATGATGAGAAAATGTTAAGATGCAGAGGGTGAAAACATTTGTTTCCCTATTCCTGACCATCTACTCTTTCCTGAGAAAACTACCAAAACATGCCAGATATCCTTTTTTACTGAGGTTTTCATCTTCTTATTCATTTTTTTAAGGTCAAGTATGCAAGTTCTCCCCACATCCAGACTAATATTTTCATTTTTCCATCATGTGCATTGTGTTCTGGAAAAGTGTCAAAATTTACTTAGTAGGAACTGACACAGAAGATTTACTGACAGGATTAACATTTCACTAGTAAAAGATAAAAAGTGTATCAAACACTTACTTTATGGCTAGGAAAAAAAAAGAGAAGACAGTAAAAAAAAATAAAAAGAAAGAAGAAAGGAAATCAAAACTGTCCATCATTAGGGCTACTGGCAGCTAAGCAGGCTGCTTTTCAGTGTGCTCAGTTTTCTCCTACTGTTTCTTTTTACTCCTGTCTGCCACTGTGTCTATCTGCCTTGCCTTGTTTTCCACTGTCCTGTGGGTGCCTGACAAGTTCCCTGGGTAGGGTCATCTTGTGTCCCCTGGGAGCACCAGAGTGCAGGACCATGGCTGCTGGCCAGGGATGCTGTTCCTTCTGGCAGTATGTACAGTGAGCAAGAACAACGATGGAAAATTCCACTCCATTCAATGTTGCCAGTGACTGTTACTCTTCTGTGTTTATATTTGTCTTCTGACCCCAGGCAAAATCCTGTCCAAACTCCCATTTAGAGTACAGCTGAGAGGAGCAGGAAGGGAGAAGGTCCCTACAAGGAACCTGGCAGGTTGGACAACTTCTTGCTTATTCCGATCAAATGTTCTGGGCAACCCCTTTGTGTTTTGCCAGCCCTCAACCATAGGATTTGCCCCCACTATTGTGCCACATTATTTAGTCTGCTTAGGAGTTCACTGAGAGCAAATAATCTGCCTATCATGGCTAATCTGAAAATGGAAAATGGTCATGCACATTTTAAAAACAGTCTATCACATCATGTGTATTGATTATCTTTTGGAAGCACTCCAAGAGACATCATTCTGGAAGTCAATCTAAAATAAATATGACCTGAATTCATCCAGTACAGGTTGAATGAAGTCTTGTTACTAGGCACCTAGTTGGGGGGTTTTTTCCTATAAAAATTGTACACATTTTAACAATATATATAACCATCTATATCTTAATTTCACAACCTCCCGGGAATTGTGAATCATTAAACAGGATTTTATGTGTCATGTTTCACAGATGTGCACTGATATTTGAAAAAGTTTGGTTCCCATGCTCCAAGTACTGAAACACCTTTTAAAATCCTAAAATTGTACCACTAAAGTGGCCTGCTCTATGCACTTAACTAACCCCAGCTATCTACCTGTGACCTGCCAGCAAGACAAACAAATGCTGTCAGGCAGGAATAAACAGATGGCAGAAAGCTGAAGCACAAACAAAAGTATGAGTGCAAACACTGAGAAAGAGAAGATGCAGATCTGCAGCCCTGCTGCTGATAAGGAGCTGTCACTCAGCCTCCGTGTCTGGCAGCAAACCTGCCACAGAAAACTTCAGCAGGCTGAAGCGGCGACATGGAAATAGTCTTTGAAACCAAGATTCAGATCACTGAGTGTTTGAGAAAGGCTGTTCACCTTTGATTTCCATATCTGATTTCCACATAAAGGAAAGTGATTCCTAATTATTGTATAAATTAATTGCTTCTCAGGGTTGATTGCTGCTACTATTTACTGCTACAACCTGATGAAATCAGGTTCTTCTGTTTAATACTGAAACATATTTACACCTTCCAGAAGCAGAGAGAACCGGTTTAATTTTCAACAGTCTACCTCAATGCCTCTTCCTCACTGGAATGAACTATGAATACTAGAGAAAGGTTTTTCTTGTGCAAATAAAATTACATTATACACCTGCTTCATTAATACTGCTCATGAATAAAGATGAAACATCAGGCAGAGCAAGGTGGATACTCTCTGACAGGGGAAGGGAATACAACTCTGGGATAACAGATTTCTGCAATAAATAATTTATAACAAATTTTTACAGGACATCAGCTTCATGGAACATAAAACTAGTAGCATAAAATATTGTTGCCTTCTGGCAACTTAAGATCAATACTCTGTTCTCAATTTCCTCTTTCCTACCCTGAATTCAGACTCTGTGCATAACTCTGTGCTTTGGACCATCCCTAAAGGGCACCTGAAGTGTGGGGCACTGAGTGTGAGGCATTGAGCTCAGTTCTGCTGTGATGTCCCAGCAAAAGTGACAAAGATTAAAATGTCACGTTTTATCCACTAGATCCAGGTAGCAATACTGTACTGCAGGAGAGCAGGACTTTGCTGTGATGTGAGAAGCCCTCATGCAGCTGTGTTGGCAGGTGAAGTTCCATCATCTCTGCATGCCACCTCATGGCTAGAAAATACCTTCTAAAACATCTTGAAGTTAACATACTCAATTCTCCTTTGCCCAAGCTGTGCTCAAACCCAGCAAGCAGCAGACTCAGAAGCAGAAAGGTTTGCTTGCAGGTTCCTGAGCTGTTAACACCATTTTTGGCAAAATATGAGAGCATCACCACTGGAGAAACCATACCCTTCTATCACATGTTCTGCCTCATCTATTGCAAGAGGGGGAAAGAAGATGATGTTCCATAGAAGAGACTCTACATAGATGGATATGCCTCTAACAGGGAAGTTTCCCATGAGGATTTCCACTTGTCTTCCACATTCATTACACACCGTGTTGTGTGACACAAAGAAACTTCTTGGAGTATCCAGCTTGCTATATTCAAAAATGTTGCTAAATTAAAATGGATCATGCTACTTTTCTCCTCTTCTTCCTCCTCCTGCCCCCCCACACACCATGAATATATTTTGGAGAAAAGAATACACCCACCACTTAAATAGATTATAGGTATTTCACAGGTTATACATGTAAGGAGGAAATAACAGTATATAAATTCAGCCAATATGCAGTGCTCCCTGCCTACAGAAAAAAAATACCAGAATTCTAGCAATACAAACACATGGAAAGAGAGTATCCTGTTAAGTAGGGACCAAAGTGCAGCAATGACTGAGATTTGCTGTGAATAATTAATGACATTTTTCTGACAGTGACTTATGCTTGAAATCCTAGAGGAAATAGTCTACTTAAACTGGTTTATTACAGCTGTATCCTCAGGAAAATCTAAACTCAGTTTAATGAAGCATTCTGATCAATTTGTGATGCACTTTCCCCCTTAGTTCTTCATGTGCTATTCAAACTCATACAGCACAAAATCAAATCAAGGATGGCTAAGATATTTCCCTGGCTAAATTACTATACATTTGCCTAATTAAGCAATTACAACACACTGTTGCCACAGACATTTGCTGAGTAATATCTCTGTTTCACTGTAGGCTTCAGCACAACTTGAGCAAGAAATAACACACGAAAGTTGCTACAGTTAAATCCTTAGCAGGCACGATGGATATATCAAAAATTGGTTTGTAACTTTAGAGGAACCAGAGCTTTAAATTACAGTGGAGAGATTAACAATACAATTAATGAGAATTATAACGAAACTGAAATCCTCTACCCATGCAGCTTTGGCAAAAGCAAACAAAGTAAACAAACAAACCCCAAACCAAAGCCAAATGTTGGTGCACTCGGCTTCTGATCTGTTATCCACCCCCTTCCCTCCCTGCCAGCCTCCTGTTAAAAAGGCTGATTTCACACCAATTCCACACCTGAGAACATGATTTCCTGGGAGCTTTTCTTTTCCTACTATGTAGGCAACAAGCAATGATAGGATCAGATAAAAGCAAATAATGAGATTAAGTCTCATTAAAAAACTCCTCTTGTGCTTCAAAGGTACTTAACTCTAATAGAGGTAAAACTGAGAACAGTGCACACACCTACAAACACTACACAGCCACATGTGCCTGCACAGAACAGGCCCTGTGCTGCAGAAATTGCATTTCTGGCCACAAAGGAACAGTCACATCAAAGGACAAAACATTCTTCTGAAATGCCTGGATTTTATTCAATGAGACAACACAATACTAGACAGGGTATTTGATATGCTTTGCATTTACAGTGCTTTCTACTTTTTAAATATTTTATAGATAGGTTTGCAAAGCTGTAAAAACAATCACTTCATATGAACTTGTCGATATCAAATCTTTTTCTTTTCTTTTTGAATGATAAAATTACTGGTTAGCAAAATCCTTAAATTTCTGTAGAAATAGAGGATGCATAAAAGATACTTGAATTTTTGTTTCAAAGTTTCCATTACAAACTTCTTTAGCTAAAATAATTAATTAATCCTCTGAAGGACAATGTTCATCCTGATTCTGCAAAGAAAATTGATAAATTATTTTTTAATTAACAATGAATCCTAAAGTGTTCAGTGCCATCCAGGTCAAATTTAGCTAGAAACTGACCCTAATCCTGAATCAGACTTTCTAGACAGCCTCTATCCTGCCAGCACAGAAAAGCTACAGATGGCAGAACAGAAGAATGCAACAAATAGGAACCCTCATTTCAAAGAAAACTTAAAAATAAATTTAACAACAGAATTATAACTAAAATTCCTGTTAGGCAGAGTAAATATAAAATAGCACAAAACAAAAAGCTTCCTGGTGTGAAATATTGCTGAAAATACAGTGTTTCCACTAAAGCAGCCTCCGTGACCAGATAGGGTCACAGACTGGAAGAGACATGATGTTGACAGAGATGTTGCAAGGCAAAGGGATTTTTAAAATAAATTCTCCCTTTTTGATTCTTAGATTCTCAACTCCTCCATTACATTCAATTTCATTTTTATAGTATTTTTTTTGTTTTATAACTTTGGGGTTATGGATATAAATGAAAATTTATGTGTATGAGAAAGTTCTCACTTCAAAGTTAATACTAATACACCTTTATCATGTTCCTCTGGAAATGCAAAAAGGCCTTGTAGCAGGCGTTTATATATACATATATGTGTATATATATATTCTTAGTATGGGTCCAAACGACAAAAACAGGAATCCAGACCCACCATCTAAACTACACTAATTTCCACACAAAAACCTCTTCCCTATTGTTAGAAATGTTTTGTTCTTAACATCAATCTTCACGATTTCATACATTATTTACTGAGTAAAGAAGGACATTACAGAACACATCACCTCTAAATCTAAAATTATCACAACACACCCATGGATTATGCAACAGTACTTTAATCCAGGCAGTTTTTTTCAGAGCTTTATTTGCAAGCAGCGATCCATGGATTTATCAATGGCATTTTTTTAGAGGTTTCATTTACAGGCAATACCTATTTCATGGTTCATTTTTATTCAGTTAAACTTCTTATTTACCTGTGTGAACAGGCTCACCAAAGGTTTCTATAGTGACAAAGAAATAGTCCAGACAGAAATGCTGTGGTCACTAGGTGCCAAAAAAATGCAGCCATGCCGTACAAGCAGAGTCCAAGAAGGTTCCCAAACCTTTTCCCACCAAACCCCAGGGTGCCAGCCACCACCCACCACTGCAACAAATCTAAATTCTTCTTGCAATAGACCTAGAGAAAAAGCCCATTTGAGTGCCTCCTTACTCCAAAATACGCACCCACCTCTGAAAACAGATTTTAGATTATAACCGTAATTCACATTACAAGAGAATCAAGATCCAGTCAGCTATAAAAATGAGACAATAACATGCCTTTCATAAAGAACTCTCTCTTCATCCACATCCAGGGAAAAGTTTCTTTCCCTGACAAGATTTTCATGAATGATTTCCCAGTTTCTCTGTTCTGAGGGTTGGAAACTCAATCAGATCACCAAAAATAGCCTCAGAACTATGTATTTAAGTGTGGAAATACAAAGTTATTACGCTTTTCACAAGCCTAGCGGCCTATCACCAGAGAAGGCAATGCAATCCATTCCTATGCACTGGGAGAGGCAAATTTATCTGGCCACTCTTGAAAAACAGGAACTGCTTGGAATGGGCAGTATTTTTTGTCACATCTAGAGTAATTTCCTGCTAAAAAACAGCTGAGTGGTGTCCACAAAACTATGGCATTTATAGTCATAATCAGAAAAAAAAAAAAAAAGCAAGCCCTTCTCTGTGTGTGCTCCAGTCATGAACAGCTGTGTTTTCACTACTGGTGTGAAGAACAGCAAGGCAAAGTTGTCTTCAAGAGTCCTTTCCTCAAGGGAAAGAAAAAGTGTTTCAGTGAGGAAGAGTCCCTTCCCTTTAAGACATTAGGACTATGTGGCTCTTACCCTGTCCTAGGGGTGGCTTTGCCCAGTGGACAGGCAGATAAGGCTGAAGTGGAAAGGCTCAGGCTGTGAAGAGCACTAAAAACTGGGGAGACCTAGGGCAGGGCTGTAGAGCCTCGAGAACTGAATGACCTGTTCCACAGTCACAACTGGCCCGCCAAACAAACTTCTCTGAGGTGGATAATGAACAGGAAAGAGAGCAAATGGAAAGAAAAGCAACCTCCAAGTAATCTGCCTTCTGTCTTGCATGATTTTGATGGGTGCAGTTGGGTTTTCTACAGCCTCACAGCAGGAGACAGAGTTTTCTTGTGAAAGAGAAGGCCAGAGTGAAGGTGGCCAGTAGAGAGTTCACAGTGGCCACAGCAGTTTAGCAGTGGCCACCAAAAGTGTAGTAGCAGCAGCAGCAAAGAAGCACAGGGGTAAGATGGGTGTAGCACCCTAGAGACCTAGAAATGAGGATGGAGAGGAATGTAAGAAGAAGGCTGGCATTGGGAAGATGGTGTAGGTGGACAGGGATTTGGGGCTGGAATAGGAAATAGTGGGTGGAAATAGCTGGGAGGGACCTACAGTGGCTGAGTTTGGTGGCTCAAGGACTATGAATGGGTTCATGCTATGATCAGTGGAGAACTGTAGAACAGGTGGAAGTTTTGGGAGGCTCTGGGGCTGGTGTGGGGGCCTTCACTGAACTGTGCAAGGGAAGAAACAGAAAGGACTCCATGAAAAGACATCTGGGAATCTCATCTGAGCTTAACTGCAGCCAGTACCTCCTTCTGCTACTCCTGCCTGGGGACAAGGGCGCACCCAAGACTATTTTACTTCCTGCAGAACTGTTTACTTTGTGTTTAGCTTTTGTGCAGAGCTGGGCTCTGGGTCTGTGACCAGCGCAGACTGGCAGAGGTGAGGAATTTTTTTATTGCAGAAGTCCAGACAGGTGATTCAGACACTACTGTCACACCCAAATCAAAACACCCTTTGGCATTATCCCCTAATTAATATAATGCAGCTGAACTGGGGATTGTACAAAGTTCAGCTGCTGGCCATATGACAACTTTGCTGCAGAGTCTATGGTCTCTCAACCTTCCTACACTCTGGCAGGACAAATAATGAATGGGATCAGGTGCCCACAAGAAGAAACTTGGGCTCAGCTTTCTGAGATGCCAAATACTTATGGATTCTGTTCATTCAAAGCTGTGACTGACTACCTGCTCTGAAAATTGACACTCCTCCTCATGAGAACCCCTAATTGGGGACTTTTAAGAACATTTACTCCACATCAGCCTTCCATAACTGAGAGACTGTGGCTAGAGGACATCCATCAACCTAAGTTAAACTGTGATTAGGACTATTGTATGATAGAATAAGGTTTAGAGGGAGAAAACATAAGTCATCAGGTATCAGTGAAAAAAACCTAAATTATATGCTTTTTGCAGCATGCAACAAAACATAATTCACCCTGCGACCTTAGCAGCTTGTGTTAAACTGAACCAGTGACAGCTGACCTTCCTCAGTCACTCTGACAAGTCTATATTAGTTGTCCTTATTACATAAAGACAATCAATCAGAAACTGGAGAACAATGGCTTTATGAGGGTTCATAATAATTGAATGCAAATCCTCTATGCCACTCAGAGACAAGATCTTCCCAAAGCTACAGACACACATGTGTGCCAGAGTCAACATTACTTTTTTTTCTGAGTAGGGTCTGGGCCCAAGAAGAGAGCTCACTGGCTGCCTCAAGAGGGTTAACCATTGGAAAGAAACTCATGTTTCCCTGTTTTGCTGCAACTCCCTCATCTTCTCTCATTACTTCAGCACAGAATAAGAAAGGTATTTATACAAGTAGCTGCTGTGAGTCACTTGTTTTAAGTATTCTGGTATTACTCTGATGTACATGCTCTGTGCTAAAAACTTAGCTAATTTATACACAAATTCCACTTCAGGAAGTTCTTCACTACAAATTGAGATTAACAAGGAGGGGCTCTGAGCAAAGACCCATCCACCTTCCATCCCCTGGAACCTCCTCCTATGTGATGGGCCAGGCTGGCTTCACATCACTGATTTCTAATGCAGAGCATAGAGAGTACCACTGTCACACATGATTGAAACAAGCTAATACCTTCAATTTTCAAGGGAGATATGGAGCAGAAAAACAATTATCAAGGAAGAAATGGGATCCTGGGTGCTTAAGTCATACAGGTCTCCTAGAGGTCACCAGAACTGCAGTTTCTCTTATATCACCAGAAGAAGAAATATGAGGTCTTGTTCGAAATAGTAATGGGCTGCTGCATATCACATTTGGAAGTCCAGATGCCCGTTAGAAAAGCCGATAGCTGATAGTCAGAGATCCAGTTTGGCATACATGAAAAGCAGCTGTTACTAATATACTTAGTTAACCTGACACCATGAAGCTTATTTTCAGTCATTGCTGGGTCAACTACTATTTATTCCTCCTCCCATAAACCTTTCTCCTTTCTCAAATAAAAACCTCATGGCCCAAAACCCAAATGGCCATCATCAAACTGTACATTACTTAAATATCTTTTATTTTGTTTGTTTTCTCCCAAACCCACACACAGATTTAAATCAAGATCCAAGCACTGCTCTTGGTCCTGATTTAATGGGACAAAATACCAATATTTAAAGAGAAAACCAGAGTCATTCTGCATCTGCTTCAATGAGATTTTCTCCCCTTCTTTACAAGATGAAAGTAGTTCTCAGAGGCTAAAATACTAAAAATTCTCTTTTTTTTCCAGTGATTAACAAAACTTAGAATAGTCTTGTTTAATCTTCTAGTGTTCTTTCTGCTGTGCTGATTTTCATCTGAAAAGCATTAAAAAAGGTGGACTGTATTTGGCAATCTTGTTCGTTTTGGCTATACAGCCTAAGCAAAGTACTTCACAAGGTGCTCCTGGAATCCACCTAAGCAATGAAAATACCACACACAAAACACTTCCTAACTTTTGCCATTGCACTGTGCATCTGTTAGTTTCTAGATCCTTCTCCACAATCATATATATATATACACATACATATAGTAACACCTCAGTGCTTTACATTACTCCAAGGTAATCCAGGAGAGAGTACAATCAGTTGAAAAAAACAGTTTTATTTTCACTTCTGAATGATGATAAAGAAGTTAATGCATGACTGACCTTGCATATATAAAAAGGTGGCAATATTGTACTTAGAGCTGAAAGCCAAACAACCCCTATGACTTGTAAGAACTAAAGCCTAAGTAAAGCACTGCATTTCACAGTGAGGTAAAAAAAAACTCCAAACCCTTCCAACATAAAAGACATTAGAAGTCTCCACTGTGTACTCCTTTCGGCTTCCATGGAAGACACATGCTGCTGACCTCTTAATTTCTGTTTTAGTCCTCTGTTGTAAAGAAATCCCATGGTATACAAAGAAAATCTAATCTGCATGGGGGGTCATACAGAGCTCCTGAATTCACAAGCTCCAACTCTGACTCAGTTCCAAGCCTTCCACCTTGGACTGGACAATTATAGAATCATACAATGTTGTCAGGCAACTTCCATTTACACCCTGTGTATATGTGAATATGCTTTTAATGCAGAGTGA
The DNA here is from genome assembly GCA_013399915.1 of Illadopsis cleaveri. NCBI lineage: Eukaryota > Metazoa > Chordata > Aves > Passeriformes > Timaliidae > Illadopsis > Illadopsis cleaveri. The sequence continues at coordinate 184,188 of VXBB01004020.1, forward strand.
ATAAACCACTTAAGTGTCTGCTATCCAACAACACCTTTCTACACAGTCAAAGAAAAGACAATCACATGATTCAGACCTAACACTTCCTTAGCAGAGATGTGCATGTACTTCCTGTCCTGTACACTTGGAAGCAAAGATGAGTAGGGCAACAACAGCAGGCTGTCTTGAATTATTAGTGAGAGAGACATACTTGCAAATGCATTTGGCAAATCAATCCACAAAATGATCCAGTATTTTGACGAGAAAGAGCTCAAATACTTTGTTTTGTGAAGTAGCAGCTTCATCCTCTAAGCAAGCTCTTTTCACAAAAATGTCATAACTGTTTACAGTCTGACAGATAACTTAGCTTGCCACTTCTCATGAGTGTGGGGAGGTGGGGAAAGAGGAAGCAATACATAGTGCAATGCTGTACTTGTAGCCAAGCAAATATGAAATACATTTGACAACTAACTGCATGGAGATAACTGCTGCTACTGTCAAATCTGTCTTTAAACATGTGCCTAAATAAGGGATTTAGAGTCTGATTCTAGTGCTTGCTGAAGTCCATACAACTTTGTATTATTACCTGCTAGGAGTACCCAAGCTCACAAAAACTAGAAGGAGGTACACTACACCCAGTTAACACATACCACTACAAGCCGTCCTTAAAACACACCAGCTCACTGCAACCAGCACTGTTTTCTGGAGAAATGCAAAGTGTGGATGACACACAAACACATTCTCATAATCTTTTTCAATAGGTCCAACAGACAGTGCAGATCAGGGCAGTTCAAGCTTTGAATGTCACAGCTTCTACAGTTCAACTGGTTTCAAATAACATGGGCCTTCTGTTATGTTAAAATTACTTACTGTATCTCAAAATGTGGCCGGGTAGAAACATGCAGCTAGGAAAAAAAGTAAAGGAGGGATAGGTTTTTGAACTGTGGCTTCAGACATGCTGTTGAAACTGACTGACTGTGGCTCTACCCAGATTTCTGCTGCCCTGAAGATTTTCAGAAGACTGTACACACTTTTATCCAGCAGAAATAATACTGTTAAAAAACCTTCCAAAACATAGGAAACTGTAGACCATACTTTGAATATAGCCATGCATTTGAGTTTTAAGCAAAGATTTTTTTTTTACAGATTCTACATCATAGGGAAAAGAGCGTTAATTATGATATTTAATATATCTTATGATTTGCAGACTGTAATAATTTTAATTTGGTATTGAAAAGATAGCATTTGACAGTAGCTTCACAGCAGGAACAGAACTATTTTAATTTATAGTAGGTAACTTCAATTAAGTTCCCGAATTTTTAAACTTGTAGACAAACAAAAGGCCAACCCCTCAACTCCAAGTTGGCACACTAGGTAGTTTTCTCTAAGCCTCTTGCTTAGCTGGACATCTGGTTAACTCCCTGCATTTGGCTGACAGTAATTTCTAATCCGGATTTTACTTCTTCATAAAGATTTCATTAAAAAAAGGCATTCCAAGTAAAGTCAGAACATGAAAACAAAATGTAAAAATTATACATACTGATAGACATATGTGTTATATTGCACGCTTCAAATATCAAGATTGTGGTCTTATTACATGCTAATAACTTAAATATCCTGGACAGTATTAACAAAAAAACCAGAGGTTTTCTTATGCTTTGGTTTTCCCCTGTCCCTGTATGAGTTGAACTCATTCACTGGACATGTGATTCTGAAACTAGTTTTCATTCCTGTAACTTGCTTTTCTGCCCTTGTTTGCTTTCTCTCGCCTACTGCTTCTGCTGTCTTCTGCAGTTCATTAGAGTACAGCAGGATTTGGGCGTGTCCTTCAGTGGTGTTTTGATAATTAAAAACCACAAAACAGCCCAAGTCCTCTTTCTTTTTTCTGGCCACATATTCTTCCTTTAGATGGACTGATACCAGAAGTAAATATTGATTCATTTGTCTGGCAGTCTCCCATTGGCTAAATACTTCATTTTTCTTCTTTTAAATACTGAAATAGACATTTTTTTTCTATGTGTGTTTTATCCAGGAGACATAACGTTTACTGTTCCCTGCAGCCAGGCTCAGCTCTCCTCTCTTCTGTAGACAGATCCGTAAATTTGCGTATTTCCCCCAAACCAACCCTATATTGTCATTATCATCCTGCATACCTGCAGGAAAAAAAAAATCTCATTGATGTGTTGTCTTTGCTGAATTACGAGATGAACTATTTTAAGAATGATGAGTCATAGAAGACACATTTGGGAAAAAAAAAAAAAGCTGATATAATATACAACAGCTTATATAAATACAATGGCTAGGATTTTCAATGGAGTTAGCTAATTCCTGGGGGTCCTCTGTAAATTCCAGGCCATGTGACTACTTATCGTAACTCATACTTTTACTGCTTCAAATCTGCTGGTTTCCCTTATCTTTCGTATCTTTGAAACACGATTAGTAGGAAAATAAATCATGCTGTCAACTTCCTCTATTTAAAACCTAATGTTTAAAACCAAATAAATTCTACAAGTATTTGCCTGCCCACCAACCCACAAATGGAGATTAGAGACTGTTTTATGCATACACGTTTGATTCAAGCCAGCAGAGTAAGGGACTCCCCGTGATCAGGTGTGATAGAAAGGCTTAAACAACATCAATTTTGTCAGTTTATGCAGTATCATGAAAAACTGGTATGTTCATTTAGTAACATACCTGTTGATCTCTTTCATCCAAGTAATGACAGATGTTTAGGATCACTTCTATTAGAAGAAGGCATGGAACTAGCTACTTACTTTGTGCAATCCTACCTACAAAGCAAAGGCAGTCACAGAAGAGCAGAAACTATGGCTTCGGTCCCAGGGTATTCATTATCACAAGGTTTGCCTTCCAGACAAACCAGTAGAGCTGCTTCCAGGGAAGTAAGTGGTTGGACATTGCTTACTGATGGGAAATAGAGACTACATCTTTTGTTTTCCTTTTCTTCAACAAGCAGCTTTTGCTTTTATTAAACTGCCTCTGTCTTGACCCATAAGGTTTTTTCAATGTATTTTCTCTTAATTGTCTAGCAGAGGAGAGATTAATAGAGTGACTTTGGTGGGCACCTGGCATCCACCCAGGGTCAGTCCACCACATTCACATATTTGTGATGCTCCAAATTGACTCTTTCAAAGCAATTTACAGCAATTTGAAGTTCAAGGGAGCAGCTTACCTGCATCTTGTGTGTCTGCATTTGCAAGTATTTAGGGCTTTCATTTGGAAAGTCAGGAAGTATATGCTGTACATTCTTCTTACTTGAAATGCATCTGAATTCTGACTTTGATTTGGTCAAAATTACTATATTGGATAATTTTGGTATCTCCACTACTTATTTAGAACTATACAATGTTCATTGCTCTATTCTACTTCCTTTGATATTGTAATAAAACTGAATTGACTTTTTGTGGTAGAAGCAGATTTTTAAAGAAGCTATAAAGGTATTACATTTTTGTAATATGTGTATTGAATTAAGAAAAGGCAACAATTTAAAAGTTCCCCTTCTCTTTAAAAATAGAAACTGAAGCACACTATTCATACAAACATTTATGCACATGATTAAATATAAGCATGCCTGCTCATCTGCTACATCTGCAGAAATATCTGCAGGATATGGGCCTAATTCCCAGTCTCCTTTCAATTCACTCATATTTCACATCCATACTTTGGAACAAAAATAAATAACTCCAGTCACTCACAGTACACCAGAGTGCCTAATCACTCTATGAACAATTAGATGACAATTAGGGACACGAGTACCTCACATAACACGGAGCTAAACCAGAGACTCCAGCTTGGGACCTGAAAAGCACAGATCACATCTTTGCCAATGCTTTTCCAGAGTCATTAATCCTGCCTCTACACTGGACTGTACAGGCCTATGCTGATGATTTATAGCGTTCTTGAGACTCCAGCCACTACAAGAACATGGTAACACACTGTGCTTTCTGCTATATATGCCTGAAAATATTTATCATAGTCTTGCAATAGAATGCCTAACTCCCACCTCCTCATCCACAGCCTTAAGGAGAGAGCAAAGAAACTGTAAAATTTGCATCTCTGTTGCAACTAAACAAAGGCCTTGCATCTAGTAAAAGACATGTTCAGGGGTACTCTGTGTAATTTCACCAAAAGCCTTTTTTCCCATCCACCGAAACTCAAATATATTTTTTTTAATGTTACTTTCATGCTTTTCCAAGTAAATTTTCCAGCCTCACAGAAAGAAAACGATGAATTGCAAATCTATTGGTGGAATAGAGTGTGACAGTATATTCTCCCATAAAAGGAAATGGCAGATACAGTCTTGAAGCAAGACTTTATAATACAAATTTGATAAATAGAAAGAAAATGTACTGAGAAACAGTTCCACGATTCTGCCTAATTTGGTATATTTGAGAGGCAGAAATGTTCAGCACACCAAAATCTCATGGGAACCAAGAGGGTGAGGCACAGCTCAGCAATTCTGACAGAACATCCTTAGTCCCTGCATGCTTCAAGTAAACTGTTAAAATCAGCACTAAACCAACATTTGAAAAAATTAAGAAAATACAGTGAGTCAAATTCAGTCATCAGCTCTGAGGGGGCACCTCCCATTCATCCTTCTCATCTATGGAACAGAGAAACAGAAAGCTGAGATATGTTTTTTCCATGACCTTTTACTATTTTTCAGTGCCATGAAGCAGATAAAGAATTCCAGTGATGCAAGGGGAAACTGAGAGCCCTTCTCTCTCCAGTTTTATGACTCTGCTTGTCCAATGGCTCACAATTGGCTTCTGTTATTCCTTCATACTGCTCTTGACCACATGAAAGATCTGTATTTCTACTTTTTTTTTCTTTTTTTCTTCTTTTTTTTTGGTAATTTAGGTCCTGATGCCAAAAACAACAATCTTATTCATTATTAGGAATCTCTCTTGACTGCTTCATTAAAGAGGCACTAACAAAGGATGAAAAACAAACCCTAATTTTGCACTCTGGCTGCTGTTGCTCTGTGATTGTGAGTAATTGCTGCCACCTTAGAAGCACTGCTGGCAGTGCAGTATAAACCTTCAAAGGCCTTATTTCATTAGCAAGCCCAGACAGTAGTCACAAACAACAAAAGTGTTGTGACAGAGGTCACCAGCAACATATGACTTGCCTTCAAAAGAAGACTGTTAATGAGCTGCTATCTATCCTGGACCCTCTGTAACAAAATTGTGGTACCTTCAAGCTGTCAGGAAGATTAAAAAAAAAAAAAAAAAAGA
>VXBB01004020.1:189500-235094 GCA_013399915.1 Illadopsis cleaveri
AAAAAAAAAAAGGAAAAAAAGAAGAAGGAAAATTAAAAAAGAACCTTCCCCCCCCAGATATTTATGGGTAGCTGCCTCCAGGTCCTGTTTGTAGTCTGTATGCAGCTTACCATAAGCTTACCATAAGCTGGTTTTTCCCTAATTTTTGGTGAAGGGAAACAGAAGGAAAAAAGAAATTGAGGGAAAAACCTCTGAAACAGCTTTAATACTTTGATTTTTTATTTTTTCTGCTGCAGCTGCTGACTATTTTGGAGACTCAGAACAAGCTCCCCCTTTCTGAATACAGACATATAATACATAAAGCAAGACTGCTACTTTAAGAGGCCAAGCCTACAACACTGACTGTTAATATTAATTTTATCACTCATTAAAGTGCCGACAGATTGTAGTTATCAGAAACAAACTGATCTGTGGAGATGACTTTTATGGTATGCAATGAATTACCTGTAAATTTGTGTCTGTTAAACACTGCTATCACATGGCATATGATCAGCAGGTATATAACTGGGTATAAAAACTGAATTACTATCTTGTCTTGTTTCTATTAGAAGGCAATGGTAACATAGCAAAGAGATGTTTGTTTCTGCTCTTCATAAACAAAAATGATTTGTTGGTTTCCAAAGCTGTGAACCCATGAATTTTCCTCCCCTCACTGAATTCCTACAAGGAGTGAAGGAAATGGTCACTGTTCATAAGGCTTGGGTAAACCTCTGGGAAGTGATGTGAGCTAGGGCAGCTTAAAGCACCTGAACATCCTCCTTGTCTTTTGCTGGACATTCAGGCCGATTCAAAATGTTCTGATGTTCATCCATCACTTCCAGAAACGCGGGACAGCTTGAGTGGCAATTCCATCTCATTGTTGCAGTTGGCAAAGTTATTTGGTGCCTTTTGCATGCCAGATATTTTGCAAGGCAGAGAAAAAGCCCCCAACATCACCAGCTTGCTTTCTAAACCACATATTTACCTGTGTAATATAACTATAACAGCCCCTGTACAGGCTGCTTCCGCTGACTCTTGTGAGCTCTAACAGGGACACACAGGCTGTGTCCTCACTGTTTGTCACTTGGCCATGCTGATTTTTTGGTCAGGACACAGATCCAGCCTGCTAATCCAGGCACATGCAGGTCAGCTTGCACATTTGTACTAGGTCTCCTGTGCCCTGGACTTACTGAAGGTGCTGCTTTTATGTGCCCAATATCTATGCACACAGCAATTGTTTCTTTGAGGTCAACATTTTAGCTTGGGGTTTTTTTTCTAAACAGATGGTAATAACAATTGTAAAAGGCATCACACAGATGGGAGTGAGCAAAAATGCCAAGAAAAGGACGAAGAATGGAAAAGAAATTACAAGAGTAAAAATCTCCTGCACTTTCCAACTTATTTGAATAGCTGCATTCTCCACTCCAACTCCTCCCAAGAACAATAGGCACGGTTGCCTAAAGGTCATTCTTTCTTTGAAACCCCAAATTCTTAGATTGTCTGCTCCCCAGACTGCTGCCCTTTTCACACTTCCCAAATGATGTATTAAAATGTCTCATTCTGTTATAGCAGTTTTGAACTGTGCTACTACTCATATGTTTATTGGAACCAACATGCTGCAAGGCAGTCAGATGTGACACAGCACTCAAAAAATTCAATAAAAATGTTTCTTCTTTCTTGCAGTCCTCCACAAAGGAGAAGAGGAAAAAAAGAAAAAACCACCGTAGAAAACAATGGGCCTTATTATTGATGAAAACACTATAAATACTTATTTGCCAGGCAAATCCCTGTATTCAATGATTCATGACAATTATTACTGAGGAAAGTTCTGTTTTCAGTAATACAGAAAAAAGATGAGGCTTGCAAGTAATATCTGACCATTTCAGAATTAAGATGTTCCCAAACATATTTTTATCGTTCAATTGATTTTTTAACAGTTACAGTCCTGAACATAACTTTAGATAAAGTGGCAAATGATTTCATCTACCCTGGGAACCTTTCAATAGGAATTACTGTCCTTCCTTTCATTGCGATTTTTGTCACCTGATCTAGGAATTGAGTACTTTTCCTAAGGGTGGAAGGCATGAAGTAGCCCATGACTTGGATTCCTTCCTCACAATCCCTTAGGGGAACTCCACCGCAGCATACAGAATCCATAGAGAGACCACAGCAAAGCATGTGAGAATCAGAGGTAAAGTATCCCTCAATGAAAAGCCTGAGATGTAGAAGGCATTGCCAGAGGCAATGAGGTCAAATGGAGTGAGACCATCTTTAAGACACACTATAATATGCTCTCACGTTGCATTTTCATCACAATTTCTACCCACTCCCCAGAAAAACCATTCTACCTAAGGACAGCAGAAGAGTAAAACACTCCAGGCACACTTCATCATGAAGGAATAATTCACCAGCCAAGTGCTCAGAAGCACGTTTTTGACACATGCTGCAGGAAATCCCTTAAACAACTAGAAAAGGAGGAGAGACAGAACACTGGGATCCAACATCAAGATGTAAATCCCTTCTTGTAAAATTCCCTTTTTTAGGCTGCTTCCAAAATTCAGTCTCATTTACATCCAGATTACTGTTTTATGCTAAAATAAACTCTTCAGTTTTAGTTTTCTACTATCTTGCCTGAAAAGTAAGCCCAGGTTGTTTAAGGTCAGCCTGCGTGCCTACTGCATTGGGCAAGGAGGGGTCCTGAAATTTCCTGCCTCTGTCTCAGGACATGGCATCAAGCTGTGCACAGTCATGGCTAGAGACAGGCTTTGGGGCACAGAGTGACACTGCATCTCTTCAGCTTCATGACATAAATGAATTTGGGAGCAGAACTGATGAGAGAAGGCTTCTGGTTTGCAACTGCTTGTGTGTCTTAAACAAATTCTTGGTTATCTTTCTTTCTCTCATGCCTAACACTGGTATTCATGGGTACAGATAGTAAGAAGCTTGCATGCCATATGGGCAGTCTCCTTGCTTTAACACTGTGTTCCTCCACATAAGAGAAAATCTTCTTGACCTACTGGAAATACAGAGAAATCAGCAGTGGTGAATGCACAGGGGACCATACAGAAGGTAAGAGAGGAAGAAAACAAAGCAGAAAAGACAGTCTAAGTTCAACAAAACGCAAACAAACAAAACCAAAACAACCAAAAATGCCAAAACCAAAAAAAATCCCCACCAACAATAAAACAAAGCCACCCTTGAACAAAGTAGTGGGTGGCAGCAAGAAGAGCTACAGGATGTGCAGACCAAAAAATCCTTTTCCTTCTGAGAGCCAGCAAATGTTATTTAAGAGGAGGTTCATTCACTTTCCTGAACTAGTGAAAATTTCTGTAGAGAGACAGACATAACTAAAACATAGTTCTCCATTATTCATAAAAATATTAGCAATCTTTGCCTGGACTTGTCTCAGGATTATGATTTGTATGACAAATGTAGCAGTGTAAAATCTGCATTCTTTTCCTAGTATGCAACAGGCTATGTCATTAATAATAAGCATGAAAATAGCACTACACCATCACTGACTGCTTTTCATAGCAAAACATGTTTCCAATCTCCCATTCACCATCATAAATACAGTTGAGGTTATACATTCCAACATACATTATATCCACTTTTATAATATGATGGGGAAAGAAACCAATTTGCCTCTTTCATAAACTGCTCAGTATGGGTTGTGTTTGTCCCATGACCACAGCTTGGTAATGTTGCTGTCCTGCCTGGATTCCTCACATCCTTCCAGCAGGTAACAGCTTCCATTCCCATGTGCCCCCCCTCCTCCTTGAATACTTCTTAATAATGGCTTGACATACCACAGCACTGACCACAGTAGTGGTGGGAAATGGCCAAAGACTTCAGTTGTAGCCATTTTGGGGGCATGGGCATAGAGGATGCAAGGTTGCTTAATCATGTTCACTGCAAGTACTAGGAATACAAGAAGTGGAATAAGTATAAACTTCTTCAACAGAGACTGGTACAGGAAACATATTTAATAAAGCTGAATCTCGTTCTCTGTCTAGAGGTGAGCACAGGTACTCATCCCTACCATACTTAATTTTAAAATATGAACCAGGAAAAACTCACCTAATTCTAGGGTAAACTTATTCATATCCCTTAAGACTTACAGCCTTTTAATCAGGCACCATCACTGGAAAAGCCATAGCTGTCCAAAGCATAACTTGAAACTCCATTAATTTCTGCATGCTGAAGCTGAGTTATCCTTCAGGTCGTCTAGATAAATTTCTGAGCTGTGTACAGACTACCATGGAAATTTAAAACAAATTGCTCCTCTCCTCAGGGGGAAAGTATATTTCTACCCTATCTCAACTATTCTCTGAAAACAAAATGAGAAGAAATTATATTCTAACCTCGGGAGACATTACTACTAAGCTACATCTACAGAAACTAGTTTTGCCTCCTGCTGCTGCTTAGTGTAAATAAATAGTTTGTGGCAACATTCCCACTCTCAAAATTGTATCTGTAGTTTCATTGTTTAGATATCTATAGACTGGAGACTATTTTTAGCACATCCTGTCAACAATGAAGGGAGAAAACTACCAGGAAGAGGATGCATTAGGCTTTTATATTAAATGGTGGTAAAACTAGTGCACACAACAGCCTAAGAACAGGGCAGTCTTCTGCTTACACAAGCGTGCTGTGTGTTACTGATTTGTTTTTCCACATTAATTCTTAGCTCACACAACACTACCGATCTCATGATCTTACAGATGTAAGAGGTCAAAGGAAGAGAATCATATTTTGCTCGAAGTACTGGGGAAGGTTCAGAAAAACCCGGCCCATGCTGCCTATGGCAGTGAACTCACACGTCAGCACCCCTGAACTGGGCTTCCCTGGGCATCCCAGTGAACAACTGCACCTTAACCTGCCATCCCAACAGAAAACTGATCACCTGCAAATACCTTATTCACTCTGAAAATAACTCACTCTTCCGACTTGAAACTGCAAATGTTACTCGGTACACGGTCCAATTTGCTATCAGCTGCTTATTGCCTTACATGCCACTGGAAATACAGGATTGGGAGCATGCATTTTTAATTTAGTATTGCTGTTTTACACAGTTTGCAGTACTACACAAAAGTAGGAAAAAAGTTCCCTTTAGATGAAAACTTAATCTCAAGGGCCATCATATTGGTCCAAACCTCAGTCAAGGCCTCAGAGTGAATTTGTGTTATCGCTGAAGCTTGAGCTTCAGCTTTCATGGTACTCTAAAGTACTACTTTTGTATTCCATCTTAAATGCAGCCTGGTCTCAGCAAGTCATTTTGGCTTAGGTCTTGACAATGTATGTTAAAATTTACAGCTTGAATTTAAAATTGTATGTTGAAGGCCTGGCTTAAACATATCATAAATTGAAGTTATATTAAAATACATTTTTAAAGTCAGTAGAAGTGGCTTTGAAAGGACGAGCATTGCTTTTCAGAGTTCTGGAGTTAATTTTAATAAATTAAATAATTATTGAAGAGTTAAATAAGGGACCTTTTTTGGTATGTGTGCATATCTTTAACACTTTTTAGCAGTGGAGGTATATAAATATTTTTTCTCTCTAGTCATATATACTCTACAGAAATTAACCCAGCATCTTTTTAAAAACTATCATGGATCATATATATTGACAAATGAGCCCTGCAGTCTGTGGGGCCATTTTTTCCCCAGAAAATTAACTCAGGAAACTCTTGACTCTAAAGAAAAACAAACCAAAACAAAATCAACCCCAGATCTGTTGGCTTAGGTTCATTATCCAGGTTTTGGGAAATGCAAAGTACATGAACCACACAAAAAGAACAGTGTAATTGAGAGTGTAAGTATTATTAGCATTTTTGTATTACAGAAGGATAACAACAGAATCTAGAAAAACATAGGTAGATAGTAACCTAGTAACATCATGATAGTGATACTTTCCAGATTGTGACTGTAGTCCCATGCACATGCAGTGAATTCTGTAAAAGACAAGTTATTCTTCCAGCAAAGCCCTTAAACAAATTTTTAAATGCCAGATTGCCTGTGATGCTCGCTGAAGGCATTACAGAACAGCAGTATCTAACTTGGAAAAGATATCATTGAAAATGGGAAATTGAGTTTGCTGGGCTTATGTCACTATTATTTGAGGTCTGATCTGCAACATCAAGCTTTTGCTGGCTTAGCTTTGTTATTTGTGAACTTGAAAAAGAAATGTTGTCTGGTACAGAGGTATAACTTTGATCAAGCACAGTCTTCCTGTTGGGTTTGCTTCCCTCTTTCAGGGAGATTTTTGTTCCATTCCTCTGTAATATTGCAGGCGCAATCTGCATGTTCTTTGCTGGACCTTGCTATGCTAGAAAAACCAGGAGCCTGTAAACTATCTATCATTCACAGGATTTCCAGCAAAAAATGGAAACACCAGAGGATATTAGCTTTCCTCTGTTCAAACTGCATCTACAGCTGGAGGAGTTACCAGCTGTGATTCACCACAGAGCACTTTGGAGAAGGCGTAGGGGGAGGGGGGCAAGAGTTGCAGAGTACAAAACCAGCTGGCAGGAACAGCTGCTGAAACAGTCAAAACAGGTTTTTGCTTTTTCCAGACATCCAGAATTTTGTAAGCTTCTGACAAGTTTCTCAGCCTTGTGTTGAGTGTTCACTCCAATCAACTCCACACCCTTTTTTCTCTGTCTTCTATTTCAGTGTGCCTCCTTTCCTCCCTCTGCGACGTTACTCTCTCCTGCCTTCTCCTCTCTTTTTAAAAAGAGTTCAAAGGGAGCCTTCCTCCCTTCTGAAGCACTGCATCTTTGGTCTGAGTTTCGCTGAACTTCCCCACTTTCTGCTAGAGCCTCTCACTGCCAGCCCCATCATCATACCCCTTACAAAGTCCACTGGGCATTTTCCATCTTCACAATCCAAGCATCTGGCACTGCCATGTCCTGTTGGTGGGTACCAACACAGAGCAGCCATAGCTACAGAAATAGCTCCTCAACTGAACTGAAAGGCCACTGCTCTTCTTGCATCTCTGGTGTGGCAAAACATCCCAAAAAGAAAGGCAGCACAGCCTCTTCTCCGACACACCCAAGGCTCAGGGTATTGAGCAAAGGGGTCAGGGTGTGGTGATTCTGACCAGGTGAGGACAAGCTTGAAATCTGTGAAATAAGCTCTCTGGAGCATGGACAAGGTAGGGCAGGTACACGTGTGTGTACATGTGAGTGTTAATTTGTGTGCACACACCTGTGTACATCCAAGGACTGCAGCAGGACTGCTGATGCCATCAGGGGCCAGAACTGTGGAAAGGAGGCAGGGGCCATGGAGAATCTACAGCTCTCTGTATGTGCTGAATAATGAAACTGAAGGCTTTGACTGATCATCACCCAACTGCCCATTTGAATTGCAATTTCTCATAAATATAGAACATTTAAAGCTGCATAAGACATTTTATACTTTTAGAATAACAGATAATACGTAGAACAATAAAGATGCAGATCTCCATTAACAATAACTGACAATAGCCTTTATTTAGCATATACAAAACAGATTCTTAGCCATTTACCTTATTGTTAATTCACAGCTACTTGTCTAACCAACTTTAGGTTAGATATATATAGCAAGTATTGCCCTTAAAGAGTTTCAACCTGAGAAGTAATGCCAGTTCATACCACATAAGAACAAAACTCATAGAACAATTTGGAGCCTGCAGCAGATCCCCATCCCTAAGGCACCACCAGCATATTTCTGTTGGACACCAGATGGGCACAGCACTCTCTGTACAGCCTTCTCTGCACTCGTTTTACTGCTGGGCCACCTCGGTCTTACTGGGGACAGAAGGGGTGAGATGTGTCATCTTTTATTGCTGTGCTATAATCAGTCTAATCTTTTCAAACAGTAAGGTACCTTTCCTGACAGTCAGAAAGTAGCAAAGTAAAACCAAAACCATGCAGGTACACACAATAGATTTTATCATGAAGGATAATTCAGAATGGAGTCAATCTGCAGTATTTTGAAGACAGCTGAACAACTAATATACATTGATATTGCTCCCCATAATTTTTTGCTGTAATATAAATGCAGTTACTGTCTCTTTCTCAATAATAAGTAGTATTTCTCATCAGAATACTAGCAGTATAATCTCTTCAAAGATGATCTTTCTAAAAACAGATGAATATCAGACTTAGCTCTCTGGTGCTTTAAATCCAACAATACTAATACAGATATATTTGATTTGTAAAAATAAATTAACTGTCAAATATTATTCTTCTAAATGAGTTGGTTAAATAAAAAAAAAAACAACCAAAGCCCAAAAAACCGACCGACTTTTTCCCCATTTTGGAACATTATAAAATGTGCTGTTTGTTTAATTTCCAGAAAAATAGACCCCTTAAAGGTTTTCTATAATGGTCTTTTTTTCCTCATTCTTGTTCAAACAAGAAAATATTTCCTCAAATGAACATGTGTCCCATTTCATGAATAAAACGTAGAATGAAGAATGGTTTTAACACGTAAATGGGATATTGGATGGCTATTTTCTGTCACTATAATTTTTTTCCAAATGTATTTCTAAACAAAAAATATGAGTAATTGCAGACTTATACATAGAACAGAAAACAAAACTGTATAAAATTGCTTGGCAATATAAAAAGCCCCACATAACCATCAATTCCAAAAAGAGGTAATCAGCAAGGAACAGTCTAGCCTGTGCAGATCTGTTGGAAGGATGCTGGGGAAGAGAAAGACAGACAACATATTATTTGTAGAGAAGCTATTTGTGCACAGAAAGAAGCAGCAGAAGGTTTTGAATCCAGCCTTAATTTACACAGATTTCTGTATACCCTTCCATAAATGAACTGAGGCTCTGACCATCAGGGTTTGGCAGACATAGCAATGGCAATCTAACGTGATTCTGCTTCCCAATCAAATGTTTCTCCATCTCTCTTGGAAATCACTGCTCCCGTGTCAGAGGCAGCAGTACAGACAGAGCTCTGCCCAGCACTGCCCTAGTGCACAGCCTGGGGTATCCCTGTCAGCCCTGCTTTGTCCGTGATTTCAGCCAAGACACCAAGGCGCTGTCTGCAGGCTGCAGGAGCATGGCCACCCCACTCCTCCTGCTGCCAGGGCTGCAAAATGGGTAATTTACCACAGAAGCACTCCATCTTCCCAATTTACTGAGGCACTCAAAGCAACAGATGCCTGCTGAGAAAGTGGAAATTGGGAATATAGATGGGTCCTGCTGCATATGTGTAGGGGCACAGCAATGTGCCATAGGCACATCCCACCTGCTTGGGTAGGAAGGGTAAGAGGTGGGTAAGGGCTGCAGAAGGAGAAGGAGAAATGTAAAGTTCTTCTTTCTCCTGTAAGCCAGTTTGTTGACCAGAGGCTGTCAGGCTGCTCTGGGTCAGCAACTTCTGTTAATACGTAAGAGAATGAAACTAAAAAATGTAGTAGACCAAGGCAGGGGGATGCCTGAAATAACACCTCCCTAAATTTCTCATGGCGTGCCATTCAATTTATATTTATGTTCTGTTTAATATGAGGGCTAACGTGCCCTGCCTTCTGCTCCACCAAAGGAGGCTGCCCACAGGGAGGTGGCTGCAGCATTCAAGACTGTTCTGCTGACCAGCTTCTAATCAAGGCAGTAGATAATCATGAAGGAAAAAAGATTTCAAGCATTGTTTGGCCTCTGTTCTCTGATCATGCTAACACAGTTCATTACAGAGTGCTTCAGGCAAGAGAGAGATGTTTTGTCTGCCTCCTTTCTCCCATAAACAGTTTACGCCACAGGTAATTTTTTCCCTCATCTCTGTTCATTCTCAAGCCTCTCTCTCTCTCTTTCCCCCTCCACATTTCCTCTAGGCCCTACACCATCTGTGCAAGCAGTCCTTCTCTTTATTCACACTGTTGCATTCTATTCCTTCTCTCTCTGTGATCTATATTTAGTTGTTTTCCTGTTTATACACCCCTCCAGAGAAGGGTATTGTTGAATGTGACTAGTCAGGAAGAGAAACAATTTGGTCAGAGCACAAATCCTTTCAGAGGAGTATCTGGGATGGGAAGCTGTGCAGGACTTTGTAGGATAAAAAAGTTTTTAAGATGAATCAGATGCAGAGATCTGAATATAAATCCATAAATCCCCTTTGAGTATCCTGATCAAAACCCAACAATACCTAAGCAGGGGAAGAAACAAAGGCTAGGAAACATACGCTGCACTATTTTTTTTTCTCCATTAAGGTAAAACTCTTTGGGTTTGGAAGCCTTACAGTATTTGTGTATCTTTTTTTTTTCTCCATTAAGATAAACTCTTTGGGTTTGGAAGCCTTACAGTATTTGTGTATCTTTGNAAGAAACAAAGGCTAGGAAACATACGCTGCACTATTTTTTTTTCTCCATTAAGGTAAAACTCTTTGGGTTTGGAAGCCTTACAGTATTTGTGTATCTTTGCTCAAACTACCAGGAATCCCTGAATATGAATCCAGAGTGCATACATGAAATGAGCTCTAGGAAAAGAGCTCAACTTAAAAATTGCTGGGGAGTTCAATGTGGGTTGGCCCAGAACCAAAACGCTCTTAGTATAGGAGAAGTAAGCATAAACCTGGTTCTCTAGAAGGTGCCTGCAGTAACACTGAAGTCAGGACAGATAAGAACACAAGAGCTCACCATAGTGGCACTGTAAAGAACACCAGTGCTGTGACCAGGGAGTGTCTGTCTGGTCTGAGAGACACTTGCACAAAAATACATGGAAGGTTTCCCATCTTCAAGTTTCTAAGAATAGGGGTATTCTCTGTAAGTGAGAGCTATTTATCATTAAGAAATGGAGCCCAGTGAAGAACACATACATCTATTATTTGAACCAAAAGAAATGTCTGAATTTTGCTTTGGAGTTTTACCATTATAATCAAGCAGATAGTTTTGATTATCATACAGAATCAAAACCTCTCATCCTTAACATCATGCTAATAAATGCATTGGCAACCCAGACCGAGTTTTGGGTGCAAGCCATTCATTTCCCTAGCGTGATGAATTACGAAAGGAAAAGCTGGAAGGCTTTGTAAAGCAGCTCAGATATTTGAAAAACCAAGAGGTATGCAACTGGTGATTTCATATTTAAGCCATGTGTGTCACTAGTAGATGGCACACCATGCATATTAGAAAAATGTCTGTGCAAAGGCAAAAACATGTTTCAGTGGTTAGGACTTAAATATCAATGATGAGCTGCCCTCTATCACCTGCAGACATTCTCTGGCCAAAGGGGCTCCTCAGCCCTTGGTACAACACCAGGAGGGAGAATATGTGGTGATACAACAAGGGATAATGACTTTAAACTGAAAGAGGCTAGATTTAAACAAGATATTAGCAAGACATTCTTTATTGTGAGGGTGGTGAGGCTCTGGAACAGCCTGCCCAGAGAAGTTATGGATACCCCATCCCTGGACATATTAAAGATCAGGTTGGATACAGCTTTGAGCAACCTAGTCTAGTGAAAGGTGTTCTGACCATGGCAGGGAACTTGGAACGAGATGATGTTTAAGGACCCTTCCAACCCAAGCCATTTTACCATTCTATGAGGAAGGGAAGGGCTACAGAGTGGAAGTGAGGGCAGCAGAAAAACCTCAGAAGTTTCAAGGAAAGTATGTTTGCAGCATGAAATGATCTGCTGAGCTTGTTTGCTTCAGTTAGTAGCAAGAATGGCTGTTTATAAAATATTTAAACAAGGGGAGGTAAGTGGCTTAGTCTACAGGATGGGCTTCAGCAGTGGAACAGAAGATGCATCTGAAGCAGCTGGGAAAAAGCTGATTTCATTAGGAGCACTTTTCAGGGACAGGAAGAGCCTCTTACAGACCAAAAGGGAAAAATCTACACCTGTGCGGACAGGAGACAATATAGGAAAACGGCTCAACCCTGAAAACAAAAGGGAAGGAAAAAGGTCAGAAATAGTTCATTTATGCCCTGAAAAATCATTTTAAGAGCAATTTAAATCCTGAAACGGAGAAAACATTTCTTAAGTAAGTTGCACAATATCAGTTTGGGGAGAGATTTTCATGAGTTTCAAAAAAAGAAGTTATCTTTTTAGCAATTTCAGTTCAAACAGGATGTCAGCAGCAAGAATGTGAGCTGCTGATCTGTTTGGTGACCACCAGAACTGAACAATCCTCCACTCTGAGTCAATGAGAGGCGGTGTATGGTATTACGAGATCAAACTCTAATCCTCTTAGTAGCATTTTCCATGGAAAAACTGCCATACTATATGTATTTACACTGCTAAATGCATTATTCATGTAAATGCCTTATAAATGTACACAAACAAAATATGGCTGTAATTACAACATATCCCTTAGAAATTGTATCATCTGAATGCTGTTCAGAAACTGTCCTGAAAAAGAACAAAGACCACTAGGCATTATTTGCTTATGTTCCCTTTATTGCAAACAACAGAACAAACTGTTAAAAAGATGTGCATAATCTGGTTAGTGTAAAACATTTGTTATACGTGCCCACACAATTCCCTTTCTCTCCTGTATGCATTGATGCTTCATTTGCAATTCAGAGGCAAAGTCTAAGGAAGCTGGGGAAAAGTGGTTGGTTTTAACTCCAGTTTGTGGGGCAAAGGGATGTGGTCAGGTCTTGGCTAAGAAATTTAGCAGCTTCACCAAGTGAAGTGCCACCAAACATAAAATCTTGCTTTGCCTTTTACACATCCTGCAAATTTCAGAAAATGTAAAAATTTTGTAGATTGACCCACTTGACTGTACAGCGTGCAAATATGAGACATCAAACTAAGTGATTTGATAGTGTTTAGTTATATGCAACAGAATTTAAAACAATTATTATAATGTACCCTTTCAATTACAGCATCAGTAAACATCAGTACTCCTCCCAGACTTCCTTGCTACAAATATTCCTGCCTGAGGACTCCTCACTGCTCCTGCAAAGCTTCTCTTGCCAGTCTAAATATCCACTTTTATCTAAAGAAATTAATTATTCATGCCATCAAAGCAACAATGAGCTAGCAAGACAGGATATTTCAAGCAAATGCTGATATTCTATTATAAGTCTGTAACAAGGGTTCTAAAACCTGGCAAGTTATTATACTGTGATAATTTTTTCTGATGAATTCGTTGGCAGCCTATACTTTCTACTAACTTCTATAGGACTTTTTAAAATAATTCTACTGATAAAGTAGTTTCATTTTTTTTAGGTTCTGTGAGTTTTTTGCTTCATAAATTACAGCCAAATGCCTCTTTTTACCCCTTAGTACATCACATTTTAAGTAACTTCATGCAAATATCTTTGATATGTTTCCACACAAAGATGATCATCGGACTCCAAAGGGAAAAACAATCAGTATTATACTATATTGCCTGCCCCTTATAGCAAAAGCATTTTCAGTAACCTTGATAAAATAGCACTGCTAGTGACTTCTGCTGTCTCACCCATTACATTAGAAGCAGGAATTGCTAAAACCAAAGAGCTTGCTTACTTCATAGTAAGGGAAAAGCATTAGTAAAAGACAGCACTATTACAATAAATGACATCATTTATCTGGGGGACTGGGGACTACAGTATTTCAAAGCCCAAATATTTACACAGGTAAACAGACTAATCCACTTGTTTTTGCAGCAAATCCAAATACACTTCTCACCAAAAAAATCCCATTTTGCTTCCTGGCATCAAAGTCTAGTAATGTTCTGAAAAGAGTGGAGTGAGAAATCCCCATTTCTTATCAAGTTGTCCCCTTTTCCCCCTTTGTTTGGTTTCTTTAGTGGCAAAGAAATATATTCCCACTCCCTGTTCCTTCATTTTAGGCTAGCCTTCTCTCTAGGCCTCTATTTTCAAGAATCTTACAGGAACATTATGTCTTCAAGGACATTATTTTTTTCTCTCTTTCTCTGTTAAATTTGACATTGCTTTCAAAGCAAAGGGCCAGAAAGGGGTGTGGGGGTATGTATAAAGCCTCATTTTTTTAGGAATCCAGGCTAAAAATGAATCCAAATCAACAATTCAGTTTTTCAGTAAATTTCCTGTGTTCACACAGATGCCTGCTTGACAGACACACAGCACACTGACACACCACCATTTCAGAAAAGTAAAGGAAAATCAGTGTAATATTCTGACATTTTGGTTTGCATTCCTGCAGGAGTAACAGAATACCTCATTTATCCACTATTAGCTGGGAATACCAGCAGCTCAAGATTCACTTTGCAGGTTTTATTTATTAAATATGTCTTGAAGAATTTTTAGTTTAGGAGGAAAGAACAAGATACTCTTTAAGATCCAAGACAAGAGTTTGAATTACACTGAGAAAAAGAGAGATTCCTGATTTGACAGTCTCAATGTATTTTAGAGGCCACATGGATAAAAAATTGTGATTTCAGATCCAGATGTATTGCCATGGACACTTTACTTTACACTTTACCCTCCAACACTATCAAATTTAGCCTTCTAGGTTCACAGGCTTGGCCAGGGGATAACCCTCTTTTACACATTCAGTTATGAGGACACTAATTTTGTGCTAGCCCAAAAGTTTGTAGTAATACAAGATGTGCTTAAACATTAAACTACAGGGTATTTTTGGGTTTTTTTGGTATAGTCCTTGTTGGCAACTTGAGGCCACCAGCCAGAAGACAGAGAGGCCAAGGAAATTCACCTAGAGCAGGTTGTTAAAGCATTCTTTTACATCTCAAGTTTTGGAAATGAGGAAGGAATGCTGCTCTATCAACAACAATGCCAGCCTGCTATAGTGTTAAATGTCCCAACAAAAGCAATACAATTTCTCTTCTAATTCAGATCTCATTACAGTTTCAGGGAGGAAAAAAGAGCAATTTGATTTGTTTTTAATTTGCTTTGAATCATGTAGGTTTGTACTGGTTTAGGATTTATGGCATTGTAAATTTAACATAAGTAGCCCTTAACTACAAGGGTAAGGTGCTTTCAATAGAAGATCTTTTTATCATAAATGACTAAATTAATGCAGACCAGTTTAAACTTTGTCATGGAAATCCCAAGATGAATAACTACACAAGTTTACTCCTTTCAGGAAGCTGAAATGGATGATGACTGAGCAGAAACCACAAAACTTTGCATGATTTCACATATCTAAAATGACAAGGGACCAAATCATCATCTGATTTTCACCGTGAGCTTTTTTCATCAAGGTTCAAAAGAAAACATAGAGGGTGAAAACACAGGCAAAACAGGAACCAGAGTTGTCATGCAACACAAAATCTTACCACTGATATCTTTATTTCACTATTTTCTAAGATATTGTAGATGCCATAGTAACCATGCTTTGAAATCAGAGTAGAGGTGCTGTGAAAATGGTACTATATAAAGCTAAAATCCCAGACAGACAGAAAGACAGAAGCTTGTGCTCAACTGGGAGATGAGCTGAGTCACAGGTATGAAACCCTCAGCAACACAGTTGGGAGATGTGAGGCAAGGGGACACCCTAAGAGTTTTTTCTGCTGCTCTCCCTGACGGAGAAATGATCACAAGACATTTAAACTACAGAAAGCCAGAATGCAGAGACATCTGAGGAGAAATAGGCAAGTGATATTACCCACATGAATAGACAGTAGAAAAGTGTGTGCCCCAGCTGAAGTAGATCAGATGTGCCCATCTCCACTGCATACCTTACTAGCAGATTACTGCAACACCCAGTTCCTTGTTTACAGCAACTATTTTGCATAAGAAAAATTACTTGGGGAACTATAAATACATGTATATGAGATTGAGACCTTTCTGAGATATGTAGCAAGTGCTGCATTTGGGAGTTTATTGCTTCAGAGCCATCTGACCACTGCCCGGCCTTCAGAAATGAGCATCATCTCTGAATCAGCATTTCCTCAAACAAAGCTTTGTTTTTACTGATGACTGCCCAGTTACCTCAGTAAAGTGAGGGTGGAAAGTACCAAAACAGAGGCAGTACAAGAAAAGCAAAAACATGTGATTACATTGTTTGAGTCTAAAGCATAAAACAAAAAAGCTGAATCAGATGAATGATGGGGTTAGGGAGAAGGAAAAAGCAGAACTGTTACCTTACAAGGGAAACATCTGAGAAGGCGAAGTGAGTTTCAATAGACAGCAGGAGGCAAGAGCCTGGTCTCAAGGGCACAGTTTCCATGAGTGTGGAGCATTTCCGCAGCCCAGTTGCGCGATTCTACACCAGTGCTAAGCACATTCAAATCTTCAACCTTTATTTACAAGAGGGAAGAAAAGCCTGCAGACAGGAGTAAAGAATCATATCCCAGGAGGGCAAAACAACTTAATTTCTTCTCTTCAGTAACTGAAAAATGGGGAGTTGATGTGCCTCCCTGAAGAGATGATACAAAATCCCGGACAACAACAGCTCTCTGATCACCAGAAAGATAAATGAGTGCTTGTAAGACCATAGTGGTACTCCATGGAGAGAGCTCTATTCTCATTTCTCTCTCAGTCCCATGAACTTCACACCAGCAGAAGGATTTTAAAAGCTAGGGTAAAAGGGCAAACTTTCTCTTGGCTGTGGTGGATGCAGCCCATTAAATGTTTTGTAAGTCCCCACTTCCCTGGGGATAGGTTATAATTACCATGGTTGTGCCTGTGGTTAACAACAAGGAGGAAGAGAAAAACACAAAAAATGAGGCAAAAAGTAATCCCTACACTGATCAATAGAAGAATAAATGGTTGAGAGCAGAAGCAAAAGACTGATGTGTTTTTCATAAATAAGACTCTTCAAAAAAGTTATGTTTCTGAAATGACACAGGTCATCTGTGTTGGAAAAGATTACAGTTTTAATTCATTTATTTGACACATGTTCAGAGAAAGACAGAAATACTAAGTCAAAACCTTAAAACTTTCCTTACAACTCCAGGGAAACAACTCCCATAACATCACAAATGTCTGCCTATTATAGCATTTCTTTCAATACAAACATTACTCAAATTATTTTATGGCTTCTTTTACAATCTGTTACAGAGGAAAAAAATGCTTTTAAACCAAGCAAGAGAAAATATGCAGTTGGCACCATTCACATAATTATCTTTGTTATGGGTAACTTATATCCTTTCACAGTGGAATACCCATCTCCAAGAGTAAATTGGTATGTAAGCTTTGCCCTGATGTATGGAGAGATTTTCAAAAAGGCAATTGGGATAAAACATGTATCTTTTGGCAGATAATCAGAAGAGGTAGTCTGTGCTTTGGAAGTGACAATCCTCAGAATCATTAACGGTATTCCTTCTAACACTCCATATGGGTTTTCCTGTCTGGGAAAAATGAAAAAATTTTCTAGAATACAAAATCTCAGTTGCAGAGAAGACTTTCAGAAATTCATTTCATACCATCAGGCAAAATATGCCATTAGGTCTTTTTTTTCAGCACACAGTCTTTCAGAGAAAAGCAAATACAGATGGAGCTCCTCTGCTGTGTGAGAAGGGATGCTGCAGCATCGATGGCATTAACACCCATAAGAAGGGAAAAGAAGACATCTGGATGCTGCCATAATTGTACTTGTGGAACAGGGGAAAGTAGGTGAATATATATTATCCACTTTGCAGACAGAGTAAGTTCTGTGGCCCACCATCCTTATTAGCATTGCCACTTGGTATATTATGTTGTGACATATTATGTTGTTCTGATTTCTGTTCCACAAAATTATGACAAGAAAAAGTAGGTGCACTTGAAGTATGCTTTTAGTACGGATTCTTCAATGCTGCAAAAGGATAAAAACTTGAAATCATGGGGGGAAAATCTCAGCAACTGATTTTGAGGAACTGGTTTGTCTCCAGCTCTGCTAACATGGGTGATTTTTTTTTCTTGGATCAGTTTGTCGTTAACATGGTACGCACAACTGTCTTTTTTCAGACCAGAACAAATGCCCCCAAAGTGCTCATCCTTATGAAATAATGGCTTGATTTAGCCACAAAGCTAAGGATAATGCACATTAAAAATTTTTGAAGGAGAAAGCAAAGCCTCCCCTCAATCCCTCTCGGCTTAGTTTGACCCAACTTCTGCTTTATTAGCTGTATGTATTTTCTGCCTTACAATTGCTAAAACTTCATGAACAAAAGAGGATTAAATAATGAAAATAGAATAGTATTATTACTTCTGACTGGCAGGCATCATAAACCTGGACAACTTCACAGTGCTGGAGAGACTGAGAGGGATTAATTGATGGCTACTTCAGTGGGAACTTTCTTGCCTTTACAAAACACAACACTTTTCTGTGTGGATTCATACAACACACTTGCATCCATTTCTTCAGTAAACCAAACCATGTGGTCTTCCTTTGGAAGCAGAATTTGAAGAGAAGTTGACAGAATGCAGAAGTAAGAGCTAAGATTAACTACCACACTTTCCTTCCCTCCTTTTATGCCTATTTTACTGGTTTCCACATACAGAGAAGGTAACCCTCAAGGGTACAAGAATCTGAAAAACAAGAACAGATACATTGTCTTCTCCATTCTTTCAGATTTAGGCACTGCAATGTGTTTGAAATCAGCCATACAATGCCAACATATGAAAATCATTTGCATTTTGAAAACGTCTTGATTTAGCTATCTTAATAGTGTTGATTTAATGGAATATTAAAGAGTTTGTTCTGGAATAAAAATTAGTGATTCTACTTGCCAGAAAAAAGCTTCAGGTTTTTACGACATAATGAAATACTATAAAAAAACTTCTGAAGTATGTTTTATTTAACATGTGCACACACTAAGTACTAAAAAAATTCAAGTCTAGTGATGTGAATTGGTCTTGAACTGTGTCACAGAAATAATCTAACATAAAGGCTTGCTTTCAGATTACTCTTTAGTAATAATTGCAATGCATAACCATACAGGGACAAAGTAGGAACTGTGCAGACTAGCAGCAGATCCAGCAGGGTTTCAGATATGTAAAGAGATGGCTTTTCAATTAATGCAATTACAATGTTTAATTGCTGTCCCAGACATGCTCTAGTCACAAAGGTTGCATGATATAGGAAGGATTGGCATAGAGGTCTGCTGATGCAAACATTTAAGGCTAAGATATCTTTCAGAGTCACAGAACCTGTCTACTAGTTGCTGGCAACGTGAAGGTAGAGAAAACAAAGTTGAACTGATGCAGGATTTCCTTTGTTACCCACTAGAAAAAAGAACAGAAATTTCTACGATAAGAAAAGAGAAGAGCAAATGTTATAGATAAACTCACATATTCAGCTCCCCCGCCTTGCAAAGCCTTCAGTTTATTCACAGAAATTCTTGAAAGTAAAACTATTTACTGCTTTCCGCCAGTCATACACAGGCTCAGGTTTGGCCCTGCAGGAAAGAGGTGTGACACCCTTGAATTACATCTGGACTTTATTTGACTTCACGTGTTAAGGTTTAATGAGTTAACTGTCATTTTGCCAATTGCTATCCTTACTTAGGATACCTGAAGGCTCACTGGCAAACTGTCTTCCCTTCTTGCCTGTGCACTGCTACACAATGACTAGTAATATACTGTAATCTGAGGAAAAGATTCTCTTTATTAGAAACTTTGTGGTTTTGTCTTCTGCGCTCTAAAAGGTTTGCATTTCCAGTACCCTTGAACTCCTGGCTCTGAGCTAGAAGAGAGCAGTAAGTTCTCCCACATCTCACAGCAAAAGCAGCTCTGCTGAAATACTGATACATTTCAAATACAGCACACTTCAAAGTAGAGAGAGAGACTGAACTGCAAAGGATGACTGCTCCCTTCAAAGTCTTCCAAAGCCATGCTGTGGTCACCCCATTACCATCCATGCACTCACTGAGGGAATGCGCACCCCAAACTCTTTGCCTGGAAGGCACTTCCCTGCCTGTGAATTGTACCTGTTGTGCAAGGACCCTGAATGGATGGATCACTTGCTTCCTTACACATCTCAGTCAAAAAGCTATTTCCAAGGCAGATTTAGTGATCCGATTGTTCTTCTTCATTTCCTGAAACTTTATTCTCCAGGAAGCAAAACTGCACTTTGTAAGAGCTGATGGTAACACACACACACAGAGTGTGTCCTGTGTGCAGAACCAACTGCTGTTTCTCTGAATTACTTGAGAGTCCTTATTAACAGCAAATAATTTTACTGAATCCTTGCTGAACTGGGACAGTAAGTCTTGTCAAGTGAACAAAAGGAAATGACTGGAAAATATTTAGACAAAAAGTATTTGTACTTGAGTAACTGGTAAATCAACATAAGGAGGGTTTTTGTTCTGATTTCTGTCGTACTTTAGAAATACTTCTAGTTATCTGTGAGGATAAGCACACACAAAAGGAGTCCTCTCCTGAGACTAGGAGAAAAAAGCATGAAGCAAATGCTACTACTAAAAAAAATAGATGTAGGAGAGCTAAACACTCTGAGAACAGACTTCTTGTGCCACAGGGTCAGACAGGACATCATACTATGAGCTAAAACTTAACATAAAATTACACATTTTTCACTTGCATAAAGCTACATTACTCCAAAAAAATGCTAGGCAGGGGCTCAGTTGCCCACAGGTTCCAACCAGTCCCTGAGGTTCAGCTCTCTACCTCCTGTACATCCACACACAGATTCTCCAGGCACAGGGAAGCAGGGCATCGCCTAGCTCAGAGAGGGGAAGGGCACTGCCCTCTCCCTTTCAGTCATTCCATCATTGCCTTGTAGGCATGTGTGTGTTCCATCTGTGGATCAGACAGGACTCACCCCACAAACAAATGAAGGCCTCTCCTGTTCTGTGATGACCCCCTGCCCCTGCTCTATGCCCAAACATTCGTGTACCCTGGCTGTGTGACCAGAGCCTGCGTTTAGTTGTGTGATCTGTGTCAGAATTCATCTGACACTAGAGTCCATGGATCACTCTGTCAGCAATGGCTTGGATACCAAATATCATCAGATCAAGGAATCATGCAGACACTGAGATGGTGGAAATGGAGCATAAAATGACAATTTGGATTGGTCTTTGGCAGAGTAGGGGCCTTTGAGATATAATTGATTTTTAAAAGGGACAATTAGCATACAAAAAATTAAGAGATATTCACTCCCTAAAAATGTCACTGTAACTGGCCCAGGGTCTTGTTCCTGGAAGTCCCTAACGTTCAGACAGGAGAAAAGACATTTTTCCACCCTACCAGAAAGACTGAGGAAGGGGACCTGAACAGCTTTCAAATGCATTCCTGCTGCAAAGAAAAGGAAACTCTTTTCACAATTACAGTGGGGAGGACAAGAAGACACAGGCCTAAACTGCCTTGAGAAAACTTGTGTTAGATATTAGGAAAACCCTCAGATGGTAAGGATAATGATGCAAAATATACCATATACAGAGGTTATAGGCAATTACTACTGGAGGCTTTCAATAGGAGGTTAGAAAAATGTCTTTGGTGGAAGAGTTGAGATATAGCTGATGCTGCCTAAGGAGGAAGAGGAGTCCAGATTAAAGGTTTTTAGATGCCTTCCAGTCCCAGTTTTCTGTGATTTTCCTATGTACAAGTTATCCCCACATCTACCTGCCTAATTTTCCCTTTCTGTACCTCAGCAGTTAATTTGAGGCTTATTGGAAGGAGCACATGTCAAGCCTGAGGCACAAGAGACGTTATCTGGGATAAAGTCAGAAGCAGTTGGGGAATTGGGAGCAATTCCTTTATCATGAAAGAGTACACATGTGAGTATTGCCCCCAAACCCAACGTAAATAGGTAGAATAGTATCAAAGGACGTGAATATTTATAGCTTTCCTTTTTTCAAATGGGAAATGCAAAGCACAAAGGTCTGAACCATCTGTAATGACACGGCAAGTTGTCAAAATCTGCCTGAAAAATGGATTTCCTGGCTCCTCAAGTGACTTATCTGAGGGACTACATGCTCCTCCTGCTCTTGCTCTCTCCCCTCCCTTCCTCCCTTCCCCCCAGCAAGCCATGCAAAACTACAAGAACTGCAGCATTTCCCCATAAAATTCTTGCCTGCTGCTGGGGGAAGTTAGACTACAACAGTGTTGGTACCTTCTGCTGTAACAAGAACACACATCACAAAGACGATCATTACCACGAGGGAAAAAAAGGTAACAATTAAAGCTGCCTCAGGACTGACACCTTGCAGAGATGTTCTTAGGCTGGCAATCCCCATCTCCTTTCTTTAACTTGCCTTTATTCCGGCTAACATTTGACAGATAGACTTTATTCCTCTACCAAGTGAGTAACTATAAAAGTAATAAAAAAGGACAGAATAAAGGACATTGCTGGTAAGGAACAAAATTGCTCTTTTTACAAGTGCAGAAGAATTCACAAGCGTTTGCAAGAGAAACGTTGTTGCTCCAGCCCACTGCGAAAAAGGAGAAATCTAGCTCAGCATTTTCGGGGCTTTTTCCTAAGGCTGATGTAACTTGAGCTTGTAGGAAATCAGAATCAGAACCTGAGATTAGAACCAAAAATCTCTCGTAACAAAGTATTACAAAGCCAGGGCCAATCCTTCTGCACTACTACTTACAAGCCTGCAAAGGCTGGCTTCCATTTCCTGTGTGCCAGTGCTGGAACCAAAGGAGGACCCATGCTTGAATCATCCACAGGAGATCCTACCTCCCAAACTGGCCATGCTGAGGCACACCAGGCTCCAAATCAATTCTGAATTCATCTCCAAGAACTCTGCTAGGCTCCAAGCCCCACACATAGATTAGACATAATTTGGATTCATCATTACCAGTAAAACTGAAAATGAGTTTGAAGAATTAAAGTGAAAGAATAATGAATTAAAAATAAGTCAGAAATACAAAAGTCAGAACCATCTCCAAAAAGAATAAAAGGCAATCTTTTAACTGGTTGTTTTCTCAAAAGAAAAAAAAAAGAAAGAAAAAAGAAAAAAAGAAAAAGATGCTCGTGCATCATTGGAATAAATATTATCCAATTCTTTATATGCTTAAGTTTTTCCTAGCTTATTCAAATGGCATATTTAAATTTTGATTTATAAATCAAGAGATATTGTTCACTGCCATAAGATGCATTCCACTGGGTCTCAAAGTCTTTAGCAGATCTCCACTGTGTGTACTTTATCCTGATGGTTTCACATTCATGTTCATCAACACTCAGCAAGAACCATAAACAAAGCCCTTTCTCAGATGCACACATGCAGTTCCCATTGACTTGGCTAGATTTTCAGCTGACTTCAATCAGAACTCTGTGCATGCAGAAGGGCAAAACTTGGCTCTGCACATTCAATAAAATTACATCACTAGATACCTTTTAAATGAAGGGCAATGCAGGCCATACTGAAAAATAATATAAACTGAAACCTCTAAACTGTAGCCAAATAAATTCAAATTTCAGCCAAGTTTTTCCGGAATAATAAAAAGGGCGTGCATTTTAGGCAAGATGAAATGAAATCCTAATATCATCTCATTTACCAGAGTACACTCTGCTTCTTTTAGCAGGACAAAGCGTGAAACCCAGCTATTTACGAAAGGTGATGATCTTGTTGTTTCAGCTATAGCAATGACATTGGCATCTGAAACAATCAAGTAAAGGTCAGGTTACAAGCTGTGATTTGCTAAGTCCTTTTCTGCAGCTGTATCCTGGCTCTGCAAGCTATGACGTTCATTACAAGTGAATTTGAAGTGTACAATACCACAGTAGAAAAAGTAATCAATCATGATATTAATAACTAATATTGTATCATTTTTGAATCTACTCTAATACTGGTATTTTAAATATATGAAATGCTTGAGCCTAGGAGTATCTATCTTAAAAGCTTCAACCCTTGTCCAGAAGAACAACATAACAAAAATCTTACACAACCTAGTAAAAACAGTTCCCTTCCAAATTTCAAATGACATCGTGCAACACAATTTCTGCCAGGTACATTAGCTAATGCACACTAAACAAAGCAATGCCTCATGTGTTTTTTTCCAAATTTCTTTTCTATATTTTACTTTTACCATTCCATGATGTAACAACCTGTACCTTTTTACTGCATCTTAAGAAATATCTACCCACTAGGATGAAGAATATTCTCACTTCTAGAAAACCATCTAATGATAGGCTTCCTCACACTTTGTTTGTCTGATAAGCACTTGTTAGCCTGCAATTATAAATTTATACACAGAAGTACTCAGTTATGAAAACCACGGAGGAAACTTGATGTTCATGTTTGGTCGTCGCCCCCCGCCCAAA
The DNA here is from genome assembly GCA_013399915.1 of Illadopsis cleaveri. NCBI lineage: Eukaryota > Metazoa > Chordata > Aves > Passeriformes > Timaliidae > Illadopsis > Illadopsis cleaveri. The sequence goes on from VXBB01004020.1 coordinate 213,555, forward strand.
GAAGAAACATCTCTGAGGATTTTCACACTTACATAGCAGAACAGATTTTATGAACAATTTTTTCTTCATTGCTGGAACAGCCCCTATTGTCCACTCCATTTTAATACTGAGTCACTTTGCATCAAGTTGGTCATTACTGACAAGCCAGGGAATAAAGGATAGAAGTGGATGAAATGCTCTGAAGCTACATATGCAACAGGATAAGTATCAGGTTGCTTCTTGAAGCAAATTATTTACAATCAGAAAAAAAATCATTACAACACAACTCACATAAGGGAAAAACTATTTCATAATTATTGAGAAAGTCCAGTAAATCTAACACTGGTGGTCAAAGGGATTGCAAAGACGTTTTCTTTTTTGTTTTTTTGGAAGCGAAGCAAGAGTCTAGCCTGATACAAATGCTGAGTTGTACTGGTCATTCACACCAGATTACCCAGTAAATTTTACAATTAGTATGGTGGAATGTGTTTCTCTTGAACTATGGCACTGTCAAATGAATAGTTATGAGGTCTGGAGGAGCTCTGCTCTCTTAAAATCAACTCCCCTCCCAACATCCCATCCTGACACTGGTGGCCTGTGAAGACCCTCACTTGTCTCAGAATTCCTCCATGTAACTCCAGGTCTACTTCCTGTTGTGTCTGTTGGAGCATGAGCTTAGAGAATTTAAAATGAATCACAAGGAACATTTATTCTAGCTTAAACTCTGTGATTCTGACTACACAATGGGGAAAGAAAGGTGTCCCCATCTCTCCCCTCAGTCCTACTCGGATGCAACTGTTCCAAGGAGGGAGTTGTTTTAAATGCACAGCATGTCTGTTTGATGATGAAAATAAAAATTTACATGATCATTTTTCAAGAAAGTTTATTTTTAAAAGTTAGGAAAGAAACTAAAAACCAACAAAACACACAGGTCAGAAACTTAGCTTTTCAGCATGTCCTGTTTAAGCAATGACACATGAAGAACTTTATGTTCGAACAATTACCTGGTGCTTTAAATAGGACACTAAGGGAATAACATTTCAAAATGTATTCACGCAGCATGAGACTAATCCTCCTCCTGGGAGTACCAGTGCAAATCAGAGTAACTCCTCAGAGGTCAATTGAAGTACACCAGCACAAGATAAATTTGAGACAGAAGAGAATCAGGCCCCATCTACCTCTATTTTAATGCAGAGGTTGCAGATCATCTGCAATGATAAAGTGAACAACATAAATATAGCTGACATCTATTCAATTGATCTCACATCCTGCCGACTATTCACAGCTCCAAATACAGGGCTGAAGAACAATGGTTTGAGGAAGGCAGGAAGAAATCCGGGTTCTAACCCATTCACACATTTCAATTTGCTAATATCTTCTACTTGAACTGCCTTCAGCTCCCCACACTGCTAAATCATGAAAGGTTTAATTTGACATTGTCCTCCCAGCTCCCAAAGAACAACTTCTCAGAAAACAAAGTAAATGAAAAAATACCAGGAGAGATGCATGGGAGAGAATACAAAAAATTTGTGCAAACATGAGAACCTATGGAGAAATAATCAAGAGATTCCCTAACATACTACACATGTATGAAAGGCACTAGCAAATTGATTAATTATTTGGAAACCTAGTACTAAGAAAGAATGGTATGTGTGCAGGGGAAGACTAAAATATGAGGCTATTTCAAAGTATGGTGTCATTTGTGCTAATTTAAGTCGATCTGTAATTATTTCCTACAACTTCATGATGTCCTGAACCAGCTTCCTCCTCCCCTGCAAGGCTGATAAAAGGACTCTTGGCAGCACACTAAATACATTATGCAATGTATTGAACACTACCGAGAAAAAACCACTGAATTACACTGAAACAAAGAACATTAGGTGCGAATATCACCACCTCCAGGGAAAGAGCACCTTTAACTACTTATCACATCAATAAATGCAGGCATTCTCTTGTACCTCTACTACCTGCACCTAACAGCATTTGCTACGTTTAACAAAGTTAAGGCGAATTTTACCTCAAATCTACTTAGGCTCGAGCTCTTTGACCGAGACTTCTTGCGGAGATAGACCGAAAAGAAGCGACGCACTGTGAACTTCTTCATGCTCATGTCCATCGCCCCGTCCCGGCTGCGGAGCACGGAGGAGCTGCGGGAGCCGGCGGCGAAAGCTAGCGCATCCCGATTGCCCCCTATTTATATCCACAGACAGGAGGAGATCCTCCGGAGCGCCTGTTTTTGTCCATGGAGCCGGGCAGGGCTAGCCCTGCCGGAGGTGCGCTGCCAGGGCAGCCCGGGGCCAGCCGCCCGCTGCTCGGAGCATGAAGGCGCTGCGCTCCCCGCCGCTCCGCGCTGTTTACATTTCGGTGCGGGGAGCCCAACTCCGTCCCCGCCGCCTCTCCCGCTTGCCTCCGGTCCCACTACGCCCAATCAGGCTCTGCCCGGGCTGCACGCAGAATCAGCGCCGGCGGATGACAGCTCCTGCGTCCCAGGCGTAGCAGGTTTCAGACAAATATTGGATGTGTCTATTGCTCTGCGCTCCCTCTCCTCTCACTCAGGCTCTTTCAATTTCCTGCTTTCCGAATCACATGGGGAATAGGCACATGCTGCACTTCTGTTTTTAGCTCAGAATTCAGACGCTGCTATAATTACTGAGGGCTGTGGTGGTCAGATCCGAGAAGAAATCGGCTCCCCTGTGAGAGTCGCTCCTGGAAGAAAGCTGAAAGATGTCGTGCCCCCACTGCCAGAACAGAAGGTTTTGAATCTCTTTTTATTCCGAGGAGTATGCAAAATAACACCGTCCCCTCACCCCCGCCCCCGAAATTGAAAAGCTCACCATCCTGCTCACAATCACCCACCCGCTTTACATTGAAATACCCAACACTGGCACAGCTCTGAAAATAGAAAGCACAATCTAAATGGTAAGTATTACTATTCTTATTGTACTTCAGCAGGGAGCTACAGCCCTTCTAGGAGGTTAAGTATGTACATGTATTTACGGGCTGTAATTTTAAGCTGCATGGCAAGCATGCAGACTTACAGCTGCACCCCCACCTCCCCACAACAAAATAACATTTTTCAGCTTTTTATCAAAAACTAGTGGATCTCAGTGTGTTTCAAAAACCAAAAGGCTTTCCCTGCCTATTGCACACACTTCAGGCTCCTTTTCCATGGCAGCCTTCCCTTTCTGACTACTAAGGAACACCCAGACATGCCTTTCTCCCATAACCTCACATGAAAAGGGAATCACTCTGATGACTTATTAATGACTGAGATAAATAAGCCCAGGGAGAGTGGACATCACTACAGCCTGAGAAGACCTGGAGATTAAATGACAACACCTCTCAAGTCCATCTGCTCTAAAAGAGAGGCGCATTTTGCTTTATTTGCGTATCTGGGCTCTGCTGTGAACTACCTAGAATAGCAATGCCTGTCAGTATCTGTTTTTTTCTCAGGTTCTCTGTCCCATTCTTCTGCCTAAAACTTGCCATGGTCTATATGCACCCAGAGAAGTGTTAACCAGGAAAAAAAAAACAAATTGGCAATTATGGTTTCATTTAAAAGGAGGCTAGATTGGAGAGGCTGCAATTAGTGCTGGGCTCCATAATTTCACAGAGCTTGACTCTGCTGTGCCTGGACCCTGGTACTACCCCAGCCTAAGGCAACTGTTCCACAGTGACCATCTGGACAGTCTGCTTTTTCCTTATCCCTTCACAGCACACCTTCTGATTGCTTCTCTAATTCTCTTGGTTTGCAACAAAAATACCTTGGGGGATTGCTTTCACTGTGCTGCCCCAGTGCAAGCCATGTCAAGCCTAGGAGCCCTTTGCCATTACAGTTCCCTTGTTTCCCCAACTAAAGATCCTGGAGCAGAGGTAAGTGTCCAAGAAGAAAACCTCAGGTATGTATAGGTACACCTATACACAGGCAAAACAATGAATAGGCTAAAAGTCGATTTAGTTGGTCAATGCCAAAATTACTTGCTGATGCATCCTCTCTAGTCAAGTTTTGTGTCTCCTGACAACCTTGCTGCAGTAAAATCTGCAGTGTCACAAAGGCCTCAGGCACTCAGCTGATTACTTGACCTCCTGCTCACCTGTCCTGACACACTACACAGCTGCTGCTGCTACTTCTTCTGTCCTGCTTTTTCCCTGGCAAAGAGGTGTCCTGCCAGAAGCTGGACCAGACTTTGTGCTGGCAAAGGCTTTTGGCAGCCTTCCCACCTGTGTAAGCCACTTGAGCCTTAAATAGCAACCAGACAAGTCCAGGGTAAGGTCCCCGAACGCTTCCCATCACAGATACATCCCTGGTTACTGACATCTTTATTAATGCAGAGGAGGTGATAATTTCCCAGATTTGAATACACCAGCTGTGTATAATAATATGAAGTATATTCTGAGCGCCTGTTAGTATTTACACTGGCAGATTGATCACAGCCTTCCCTCCCATTATATTGGTGGTGATTTCACATACGGGGACATGCATTCACCATTAAAAGTGCCTGCACTGTAATAAACTTCCAATAAAATTACACAGGCCATGACTTAATACCCAACTATCAGGCATGTTTATTACATTCAGAATTTTGTTCTTTACCACAAAAATAATATATATTTTTTTAATCCTACACAATGTATTGGCAATTTTTTGTGCACATCAGAGCAAAAACTAGCCTTGTATGCTAAAGGTTAGACATAACATTGAGCACCATTCCCAGGGATAGGAAGTAACTCTCTTACATCCCTGACATGACACAGGCATGGAAATGAGCATGCTCTTCTTGTTTTTTTACTCAGCTTTCAGACAGGTGATTAGAGATTAAATACAGAAGGACAACTAAGCACCTTCGCTCTATTGGGCAGCAGAGATATTGCAGAACACATTCCAAATTTTGCAAAAAATCAAAAGCACCTGAGATGCAAAATTTACATTAAAAATGTACATTAAAGAACACAAATGCAGAAATTAAACAAAATACATGTGGATGCAAAATTAAACACAGGGATAGATATATGAAAAGCAAATTCTACTACAGTTCCATGCGGCGTGCTTCAAGACATGGAACTTAACTTTTCTGCAGAAAAACAATTAAGAGACATCAAAAACATTAGCTCAAACTTTCACATAAGCCAGACAATAATCACTTTTCACAGTGATTCTAATAAAGAGGTGCAAGCCAAAAAAATAAATTTGATTAAATTGGAACATTCAGCATAACATTTATAAAAATACTACTGTCAGATCAGGCTACAATGTGAAATATTAACTGCACTTAGAAATTCATGTCTTTAAATTATTTATCTTCTCTGAGCAATTTTAACTGCTGAGGAACTTGATGTAGAAAAAAAATCTCCAAATGTCTCTGTTTAAGGCAACAGTAAACAACAAAAATGGTGGAGGGGACATATGAGACATTGGCATCAACCAGTAACACTTATCTCTCATATGTATTCTGAAATAAACTTTTTAAAACTAGAATCATATATGCTATAACATAAAATAAATAAACACAATATCATGACTGCCCCTCCTCCCAATGAGCTTAATAGCAAAATAAAGTTTACTTCAGCCAGAAAAAGGCTTAAAAAAACCCAAACCAAAAAGTTCATAGCCAGGATTCAAGACAAACTGTCCAACAGGAATCACCTAAATTAGATATTACACAGCCTGGGTTTGAATTTTTAGAAGATAAATGGAGAATTCCCAATTAATATCTAATGAGAGACAAAGGTTCTTTCCTCGTACGTACAGATGGACCATACCAACAGTAGCAAGAGACTGAAGGACCCAGGCTTAGAAAATTATCAGGGGGCAGCAGAACAGCCTGAACAGCACCCAAGTGAGAGGGATGCCAGTAGCCAATGCCAGATGAGTCATCAATTTCTAAATTATAGAACATGCCAGTCCAAGATATCTGCCATAGTCTGGATGATATAATTACCAAGAGAAATTTTGTGTTACTGCATCACACAGAACATCAGGCCCTATGTCAAAATTAGGCCTTCTATTTTTTTATGTGAATCAACAATTTATGAGCAAACTCAGAATGACTCTGCTAGTTAAGTAAAATTAGCGATCACTGTAAAAGTAAAAACTATGAATTGATAGTATCATCCTTGCAAATGCAATCAGTATTACCAATCCTTCCTCAGTAAGTCCATCAGAAAGCCAGAAAAAAATCCAGAGAGAAATAAGAAAGCATCAGAAATAGAACCACCACAGAAAGAACAAATAAGATTATCAGAACACAACATGCAGAGAAAAGGAAAATGAGACTCCCACAACAGAGGCCCAAGAGACAATGCTACAGAAAAGGTGAATTACACAATGCCGTTTATGCTCTCCTCAAAGAAACTCAGGAGCAAGAGCAGATGTTTCTAAGAGACACCAATTAGCTGAATAAAGAACAACACTTTCCCCCCGGTGGTTAGATTGTATATGACTCTTTCAGTGACTGCTGTTTCCTGATCTTGAATGCTGGACAAATTGCCATATGGCTTTTGTTTCCTCAATGAATAGGTAGGGTGGCTATTTTTCTTATTGATGCTTCTTTCAATAATATATGATGGGCTTTGCCCAAAGAAGTGCTTGGGCTTTGCTCTCATTACACCAATGTACCAGTGTGGGTATCAGCCTTTCCAGCTACTGCACATAGTTAGGTACCTTGTCTTATTTAGCACACACTTCCTTCACTGGAGTTTTCTCTCTCAAAAAGGCACACTGCCCTGCCAGCTCTGCAGAATACAGGCAGTGACTTGTCATCTCTCACCAGCATTGACAAGTGATCAACCATGTTGGCTGGATGGGGATATAAAGGAATAGACAGGAAAGGAAGTGTTTTTTTCCCCTTCTCTCACCTACTGGCTGTGTATCACAAGCTTCAGTAATTTTGATCCCTTTCTGTATATGTATTATTCCAGTGGAGGTGCAAGCCCCTTCAGCCATCTTGCACATTAAAATCACTGCTCAGAAGGAAGGAGAAAGCAACATCATACCTCTTGTCTAACTAGGTCTGATGAACTGGCAGGACACAGGCTCCTTGGACACAGTCTTCACTAATTCCAAGAGAAACATAGTAGTCCTACAATGCCTGTTTAATCTTGCACTAGTAACCTCAAGGCAAAAGCAGAGTACCTCTTATAGCAACATCTATGTAATTCCCTTGTTGCTAAAAGCATTATCTAACACACTGGCAATTATATGAAGAGTAACTAGTACAAATAGTAGTGCATCAACCACAGGAGAGTGACTTTAAAAAGACCTGTTTATCTTGATATGGTGATATTCCACTTAGTGGATTCCATTCAACACCTTCAAACATTCCTAAAAATGGACATCAAAATAGGTTCTAAATAGATTTGAAATCTTTATTTTGCAGAGATGCAAGAAGATTAGATGGAGAAAAAAGTCTTGAAGTTTTCAATAGACTATGACTGTAAGAAAAAAAANTTAAAAAGACTAATAATGGAAAGAAAAAAAAAAAAAAAAAAAAAAAAAAGTTACACAGTGGCACTAAGAGGGTGAACCATCTCTGTACCATGCTGGAGCAGAACAATCATCCTGAGTTGGAAGGAACCCACAAACATTATTGAGTCCAGCTCCTGGCCCTGTATGTGACAGTCCCAAGAATTCCACTATGTGCCTGAGAGATCACCCAAATGCTTTGTGAACTCTGCCAGGATTGGTGCTGTGACCCCTCCCTTAAGGGTCACCCTCTGGGTAACAAACCTTTTCCTAATATACAAGCTAAATCTCCTGACACAGCTTCATACCACTGAGATCTCCTTGGTTAAGTTGCCTAAAAACCTTCCTCAATCCCTCCCAAACACCCACCAGTCACATGATTATAGTGTTACTTTCAGACTACCAAATGAGCTGCACAATGAGGATATGTGGCTTGTTCTTATTTGTGCAGGGAGAGCCGGGAGTGGTGCAGAATAATGGTTCCAGAAATAAGAAAACAATATTTGATTGAGTTTTCACCAGATGACAGACATTCTAACTCTCATAGAAGCGTCATGTGTTAGTGCTGGAACATCAGATTGACAAGTGTCACAGCTGCTGTACTGACTGTTCCCATATGTGCTTTGCTCCTTAAAGACTCATGGGAACATGCAGCAGCTTCACTGGCCCCACACACGTCAGTCAGCTGTGGGCTACTTCCAGGATGGAGATTAGGATGTCTAGCAATCTGCATGGAAGAGTATCCGCCTCAATTTTCTTTTTTTGCTTTTTAGCAGTATCACTGAGTATTTTACTTTCTTGGCTGATACTATATACTGGTCTTGCTGGATTTTGGTGGCTTAGATGGAAATATAAGACAAAGAACCCAAAAATCCAATTTCCTTTACATAAGCTTTTACTCCAACATGAAGGAGATTGCCAAAGATACAATTCTGCTTTCTTTCCTTTGGACAATCAGAAAGTCAAACTCTTCTCCTCTAAAGCACTGGAAGTTTTCTGGAAGGAAGGATGCTACTTAGTAACTGAAGTATGAACGGTTTTATCGCATGAATATTTATGAATATCACTTTGAGCGAACATTATACAATAGAAAATTGGATGGAGGAATTTCATTATGCACAGCATATGTTTACTGTTTATTCAGACTAGCTGTGAACAATATTAAAAGGAGAAGCATTTGTTAAAAATTTGTTAATAGCCAATTTTCCCTCAGTAGGCTCTGAAAGATACCCTACACCTAACAGGAGAAATAGTGCATGGAACATTTACTAGAGCACCCATTTCTACTTCTAATAATCATTGGCAGAGCAAGCTGACACTGCAGTGAGCTGAAAAACCAGACCACTGTTTGCCATTGAAACCCTAAGAAACAGGAAAGTGCATAACAAGGCTTGCAAATTTTATTCAGGAAAGTACCAATTTTAGGTATTTTTTTTCCTTTTAGTTATTTAATATAGCCACACACACAAGGTACAAAAATTAATGAGGTATACAAAGGCATCATATTTAGTTGAACTGAGTGACCTGAATTAATATCCTTCTTTTATATCTGAAACTATTTGTATGACCTTGAAGGACCTTAAACTCTCGAGCTATGCCTAGCTCCATGGCTTGTACAAAATCCGGCCACATCCTGGATCCTCTGTCAGCATGGGGGTACAGATTGCACCATTTTCCTCTTATTCTTCCCAACTGGCATCTCCTGTCCCCTGTGAAGAAAATATCTCCTGGTATTTTCAGCTAGAAAGGAGACTGAGTGCACTTTGACAAGTGGGTGTGTAAACTCAGGACCCTAAAGGTTTGAACCTGCACTGCATTGCAGAGAAAAAACACTCATTCAAATCTCCTTCCATAAAATGGGGCTGGCGTATTCTGCCACTGCATGACAGTTTTTCAGAGAAAACACAATGATTGATATTATGTGTTTCACAGCTGAAATTTTAGTTGAAGGCTGTCACATATTTGCTGAATTTATTTACAGAAACAGATTAACTGTGAGTAATGTCAAAGAATAAACTAGTGGGACATGCAAATTTACCTTGGTAGGCATTACATCTAGGAGGACAAATGACACATGGAATATTTTCAAAATATATTACACACCCAACAAACTGAAAATTTGACTTAAAATTGTATGAACGCCTACCCCATGTTAGACACAACAAAAATGAGATTTGTAAATAAAAAAATCTTAATCATTTAATCTCTCTTGAAATCTTTAGCATTAACTTCCTTCTTGTTGGACTTTTATGGCTTTTTAGACAAATTTTGAAGGACTGCTTTAAATTAATGTAGTGACAGTACTTAACTCTGGACTACAGGCACATCTATCCCTGCATGTTTTTGAAATAGAAGCTGAAGAAACAGTCAGAGGAAAAAAAGGTCTAAATTCTGTGTCTAATGTGTCTAATACAGCAACACAGAAGTGTGAAACTGGAAAAAAATACAGTTATCATTTTGACCCTCAAAAAGTTAGTTAGGTTCCATTGGGTGTTCACCAAGAGACATAATGGTTTCTTAATTCATCCAGAACATTATAGTCCAAGGTCCTATTTTACTGCTGACAAGTAAAGGCAGGAAAGACAAACCATAAAATGTCTTGGTTTAGGACTGATTGTTGTCCTAAACCAAGGATATGTTTGGATATATTTAGTATGTTAGATGACTTTTTCCTTATTTAATTTCAGATACACAGTCTGTATCACCTTCTCTTAAGTGTAGTGTCACTTCTCTCACCTAAGTTACCAGGAAGTGCATGAGCTTCTTCCTGCATAACTGAGCCTGCCCACACTGAGTCTTCCTGGCTCATGCATCAACAGATAACTGCAAGAAACTTCAACACCTTGTATATGTCTTCCTACTCATTTAACAAGTGTGCAAAATTAGTTATAAAGAGCACATGTGGAATATTCAACATACAAATTTTTGATTAACTGAATGGACAAAAAAAAAGGCAACTCATCGTATTAAGTCAATTTAATCCTTTGACGTCTTTCTGTGAATTTCATAAATCTTTTCAAATCCTGAAATAATCTTAACATGAGATATACAGAGAAATAAGCAACACTATGTCTAACACAAACAGGACAAGAATCTAACTCCCCATATGCACAACACAAACCTGGCAGTTTTATCTGTTTTTCCTCAACTAGAGATTAAAGTGTGCAATTAATTCTATCAGAAAGTAAGCCATGCTATTTAATAAAGGTTCAAATACTTATTCACATTCTTCAACATACAGGCAAGATGTACAGTTGTACCCAAGATGTTATAAAATGCTTCCCAAATTATAGTCTACCTAAGTACTGTGATATTCTTCAAACATTTCAAAAATGAAACATCTTTTAACAGACAAAAAAAAAATTAAATTTGTTGTTTCACTAGCAATGCTGATGTTTGACTCTGATTTTTTTTTTTTTTAACCAATCAAAAATCCTGTGAGAACCATTTACCTTTGAACCATAAACTTCTGTTAATGTCACAAAGCAGTCATCTCAAATTCATAAAGTTTGCAGTGGAAAGTGTGTTATTCACATGATATACATTCAATGGAATGTGACACCTTTGCCCTAATACACTACTGGGATCTGATTTCATATTCTGAAAATTCCTTTAGCATCTGAAACATGTGAAATCTTACCATGCACAGTGATGTGGGCCAGAGCATCTACCAATTAGGAGACTGAGATTGTTATTTTGCTTCAACTCCCAAAGGAGAAAATAGATGCATATGTCAGATAGGAGGAACAAGTAATGCTTGTAATAAGGTTCTCCCTCCCATCATCACAGACAAAAGAGAATTTTTACAGCATCCTAAAAGCTTTTCAAGGGCATCTTGGTCTAGCTGGGCTGCTTAGGAACTGCAAGCAAGGACATCAAGGAGCATTTCAAAATGCCACAGCAGAGCCTTGCTACTGTATGTCTTGGGGACTGAAAAATGCTTAACTGTTTTTCCACAGTGATTTTACTATGTTGCTAATATTTACATATTTTCTCTATTCCTTCACTCCAGAGTCCCCTCCTCATATCTTCTTACTTCCTATTCCCTAGATCTTCTCTTCAAATGCATGACCCACTCCTCTTAACTCAAGAAAGTTAAAATAATAAAAATAACAATTTAAAAGAACTTTAAAAAGCAAAACTTGAGCTTGAAAAGTGGATTGCTTCCTGATACTTGATTTTTAGGGACAATTTTATGGCATGTCTCTGGACTTCAGAAAACAAAAACAAGCAAGAAGAAATGTGTGAGAGAACAAATCATAAAAGGGATATTCAAGGGGCTGCCTCTGTGATGTAGTAACACTTAAACTGGTAATTTCTTTCCTAAAAGGAAAGAAATCCTTTTAGCAGCATGGCTGAATTTTTAAGCATTATTGTGTGTCTTTGAGCACACAAAGCTTTAAAATCTATTGGCTTTTGGAGTCATAGTGATACATGGAAAACATCAAAGTTGAAAAATGCAGGTGGTGTCTGGTCACCAGTGGTGTCTCCCACAGCTCAGTATGGGGGATAATCTTGTTTAATATCTTTATTGATGATCAGGATGAGGGGATTGAGTGCACACCCATCAAGTTTACATGAAAAGACACCAAGTCAGGGGGGAGTGTTGACCTGTTGCAGTGCTGCAAGCTTTGGGACAAGTGGTTGGAAAGCTGCCTGATGGAAAGGGAGTTGGGGGTGCTGGTGGACAGCCAGCTGGACATGAGGCAGAATGTGCCCAGGTGGCCAAGAAGGGCAGTGGCATCCTGGCCTGTATCAAGAACAGTGTGACCAGCAGGATGAGGGTAGAGCTTTGTAATCGACCCTGTAAGGCTGGATCTCAAATCCTGTGTACAAGTCTTGGGCAACAAGGACATTGAGATGTTGGATTGAGTCCAAAGAAGGGCAACAGAGCTGGAGAAGGGTTAGAAGCACAATGTCTGTCAGGATTGGCTGAGGGAGCTGGGGATGTTCAGCCTGGAAAAAAGGAGGTTCAGGGGAGACTTCACCGCTCACTACAAATACCTGAAGAAAGGAGGTTGTATGGCCTCCTCTCCCAGGCAATAGGGAGAACAACAGCAATAGGACAATAGGAAATGGCCTCAAGCTCTGCCAGGGGAGATTCAGATTGGCTATTATGAAAAAAATTTCTTCACAAATGTTGTTGATAAGCATGGGAACAAGTTGCCAAGAGAAGTGGTTGGGTCACTATCCCTCAAACTACTTAGAAGACGTGTAAGTGTGGCACTTAGGGGCATGGTTTAGTCATGGACTTGACAGTACCTGGTTAATTATTAGACTCAATGATCATAGAAGTTGTTTCCAACCTAAAAGATTCTATGATTTCACTGAAGAAGAAAATACAACAGCCCTGGACCAGCTAAGCTGCTGGAAGATGGGTGCAGAGATGCTGGGAAACAGGAACTGAAACAAGTTCTTCATGGGAAGGAGGAGGGGAGCTGAAGCCACCTGCTTCTCAACAGAGATAAACATGAGTTTGGAGGCTGTGTAGAGGTTTGTCATATTTTAGACAAAAAGATCTTGGCTCATTAGAGGAATATCATTAGTCCTGGCATAATTCCTCACTTGTGGCCTCACTCTGCCATCTCCAGGCCATCATTTTCTTCTTCCTCTCTATTGGCATAAGTATTCCCACAGCCACAGAATGAACCCAACTGGAGAACTGGTCCAAATACCACTCCAGAATCCTAATTTTAAATCAGTTCAGTTCCCTGATCTGAATCACTAAACAAATATCTATGCCCACTCAATACTTTTGCCAGTGGTGGGGGCAGGAATGTGTGTGCTTGTGAGGTGGCTCTGCCTCCTCTGTTGGCAGGGATGGGTAACACCAACACTAACTGCTGGCTTCCCAGTCACAGAACTGGCACGCTGCAGCTGCCTGGCCTGGCACAACTAGAATCACTGAGCAGGCCTCGTCAAACTATCCTTTCAATCACAATGAAGGTTAAATTAACAGCTCTGGTATAGAAAGGACATTTTAAAATGTCCTAAAATGTTTTTCTTTATTATGAAACTAGACAAAGGGAATTGGCTAAAAACATGGAAAAATTGGAATTATGCTTTGAGATAATGTGCCTTCCAAAAAGTTGAATCTATAAAAGGTTCTTGGATTGTTTAAAAAGAAAAAGATCCCAAAATGGGTGAGAAAGTAACCTGTAGCTGCACTGCAGAAATTCAGAGGGCTGTTTAAAGTCAAGTACCCTACTAGAACTGACTAGGCTCCCCTTTAGTTCTGAAGCCCAATCACTGGGAGTGTAGACTCCTAGAACTAAGACTGCAAGTTCCAGTGGTGTTAACTGGCACCACTTTACTTGATTTTCTGAACAGTATTTTCTGGCATTTATCTGATTTATTCTTCTGTGGGTGCTAATGCTTTCCCTGTCAGGCAACTCCATGTTCTCCCAGAATTGTATAATTGCACACACAAGTATGCACCTCTTACAAACCTCTGTAGGTATGTAGTATTTATGCCAGCACATATGCAGAACTTGAATTCAGGTTGGGTGCCACAAGTCTGAGACAACTATGTGAATGCCAACAGCACGACCTGAACTGTACAATTTGGATGTGTTTGATGCACACTGCTCAGTGAATTTGAGAGCCACTATCAATTCAAAACTATGGACGTAACCACAGGCAGTCAGTCAACACACAACTTTCCTGAACGCTTATGAAGTTGTTCTAATGCCATCACAAAATCACCATACAGTTATTTAAGTTTTCAGTGCTTGTTGGTCTCATTGGGAGGCTGTCTAGAAACACACCTTCCGATTCACTCCAGTGCCTACAGCTAAAAGCTACACAACTTTTGATGCACCACAGCTAAAATCTTTTATGCTAGCACCTTTCCAGGCAGATTCTTTTTCAAAGGGTAATCATATCTCCTCACAGTTTTGACTTGGCCATGTTGAATGAGTGTGAGGTTTTAACCTCCCCTCATTCCACCATCTCTCCCTGCTTGTGTCCCAATCCATAGCCCTGCCCTAGACTTGACTGTGTCTATGTTCATCTTCTTTGTAGATGTCATGAACAGAAGAAGCAATAATTAGTAGTAGTAATAATTAGTAATTCTTCATCACAAAAAGTACTTTAGGATTTTCTTCATTTTTTCCATTACTATTTCAAATTTGTAGTTCACTGTTGCCCTGTAAATTCCTTGGTGGTATACTTTCACTGGGACTTCTAAACCTGTTGTGTACTCAATGGAATAAGACAGATTCCCTCTCTGGATCCTCCAACATAAGAAGGAAATGGGCTTCTTGGACTAAGTCCAGAGGAGTGCCACTAAGTGGATCAGAGGTCTGAAGCAGCTCTCCTGCAAAGGCTGAGAGCTGGGATTGATCAGCCTGGACAAGAGAAGGCTCTGGAGAGACCTTATAGCAGCCATCCAGTACCTAAAGAGAGTTGATAAAAAAAGATGAAAAGTGGTTTTTAACATAAGCAGATAGTGATAGGACAAAGTGAAATGGTTTTAAATTAAGAGAGGGACTATTTAGGTTAGATGTTAGGAGGAAATTCTTTACTCAGAGGATGATGAGACACAGGAAGACATTGCCCAGAATTGTGGTTCCCTCATCCCTGCAAGCATCCAATGCCAGGTTGGATGGGTCCTTGGGCACCTGATCTAGTGGGTGGCACAGCTGCCTGTGGCAGAGGGCTGGAACTATATGATTTTTAAGTTCCCTTCCAACTTAAACCATTCTATGATTCCATTCTCTTCCCTTGATAAATAAGCATATCTTTTCAGCATACTATTGACTTGGAACATAGTAATGCTTGTTTTGGTGGCAACTCCAACATAGCTGTGAGAAAATTCCCCTGCTCAACCACTAATGCATAATCTGAATTTCCCCCAACGCTGATTTGAGTTTTGTTTGGATACTTCCTGGGAATTTTTATTTGAAATAGAATGAAGCTAAGCAATTACAGTATAAATAATACCATCTAGTGTGTCTTAGATAAATGTACAATTCTTGAATCACTCTTAAAACTTTGAAGGTTCAAAGCCAGTGGCTCAATAGCACGCTCTGAGTCAGAGCTGGTTAAAATAGTATTTCTTAAAAACATGCAAGTCATGGCAGTCAAAAGAGACATTTGCAAAATTTCCTGTAAAGTTTCAGAACACCTCAAAGAACAACAACATGAGAATTGGGCAAACATAGCTTGGAAAATACAACAACATATGTAGTTATATCTGACAGTGGGTATGCAGCTGCCTTAAGCCTTCAGGGACCAAAGCCCACCTTCTGATGAAACCATCTGAAAATAAACAGTGGGTCTATGGCTCGTACATCAAGATTTCACAAAAACTTCATGTCAACTTCGATTTCTAGATATTTAAGGGAACCTGAATCCTTCTTGGTGAGTTGGGAAGCAAACTTCATGCCCTTATTTTCCCATGCCAACTTTGCTTTTTGGAGTTTTTCATCAGGCAAGCCCCAAAAACAGTTTTTCCAGAATATCAAAAGTAATTGAGATAATGAAAAGTTAATAGGCTTTAGCTTAGAAGGTAGCAAAGAAAAGCCTGCTATTATTCAGAAAGCCCTGTAATAGACCACCTTGTTAATTAGAGATGATTCACAGATGACTTGCAATAGATTATGATAGCTCTGAATAGCAATGATATTTTCATGTTGAGCTCTTATGTACTCAGGAGTAATGAAGCTTTAATTTTAATTAAAAAAAAGTTCCTTTTTTTTTTTTTTTAGCCTGTAGGTCCAAGCAATACTGAAGTACAGAAAATTAGCATCTTTTACTAATTTTCCATACTTAGAGTGCTGAACTTTATAGTTTTACTTTCATAATATTCCCTACCAGAGGACAACTAAGCATCTGAATAGCAGCTGTCGATAAGAAGGGAATATAATTGTCTCTTTAATTGGAGAAACACAGTGAGGTGAGAAGCTGCTTGCTCAAGGCCCCTCCTCAGTAAGTCTGTGATAGAGTTATGAACAGAACTAGGTTCATTTTAAATACAGGATTATCCTCTTACATCCCCATACTTCATCACAGAACACCATCTGCTACACCAATGGGCATCTGCTGCTTTAGTTATGGTCATTACAGTGGTACAGTTTGACATTATAATGACCCATTGCTACTGATAAAGGGATCCCCATGCTCTGGCACCTTCCCTCTTCCTCTCCCTTAACACCTTCTCTTGCCTTTTGCTGGGGAGCTTACAATGAGTTTGTCAAAGGAGCAGAGATATTGTACATACACACATTTTCTGCTGGTTTAGGTCCTCTGAACTGACCCCCAAGGTTCTGGATGAGCTTCAGTACCTGAGCAAAAGGAGATGCTGGGAGTATGCAGGAGGAGAATGGCAAGTCTGTGCCCTTCCAGAGCAGCTGCCCATGGGGTGGGCTTAACTGCAGTGCTAAACAGGACCTTACCTTTTAAGCATACGTTTTAATTGAAGCCTTCTTTAAACTGAATTGAAAATAATTACTCTCATCACTGACAAAAACATGGTGTTTTGTTTTAGAGCTGTCAGAGGTCTATCCCAAGCTTTCCATAGGCAAGGCAGGCCAGCCTGTGCAGCCAGCAGCACACAGAAGAGAGCATGGATAATGCCAGTAGTTATCAGTAGTTCTGTGGCCCTGATGAACCCAGTGCTGACTTAAGGCAGGAAGGCTGGGGCTACCACACTTCCTTCTAGGATTTCCCATGGCAAATACCTACATGTGCCTGTGTACAGTGTGTGCACACAGGAGCTCACGCCAGTCACACAATTTGCTGTGGGTGCACTGTGCTCATGCGCAGTGGAGATCCAGAGCATGCAAGCATACAGGCCGGGACCAACAGCAACCTCTTTTATCCATTGTGTCACCATGCCTCTTCCTGTGACCCAGGCAGCTGCAAAACGTTATTGAACTGCAAGGCTGCCAAGCTGTGAAGCATGACCTGAAGTTACATTAATTACTGCATTCAAAACACTTGAGAAGAAGATATTAATTTACCAATTGATACAGGCCATGACAAAACACCTTTTCCCCTCTTCAGAAAAGAAGGAATGGAGAATGACAACTTGCATCCAACAATGGCATTTTGCCTTCTGAAAGTTCACCACAAAATGCCCTAACATTTCTTACCACTATATAGATTTGCAGGATTCAATACTGTGAATTACTGGGGGAAAAGAAACGCACTAATTGATGAAAAACTCAAACAATTGAACTACCAAACTAAATCCCTCTCAGTCTCCACGTCCAGTAGGGTATGCAGAAAAAGCCAAACAAACAAAAAACCAGAGAAACAATACCCAACCCAACCCACATCAAATATGACCACATGTCCTCCCCCTGAAACACATGCAGATTTAAATCTTGGATTAAATTAAGTGGACAGAAAAAGGGAGTATGCGTAACATAAATGCAAATATTTAGCCTTTTTATTTCTCATTTAGGACTCATGGCAAGACACACTAGCATTTTTTCACTTAATTCAACAGAGTGAAATATAAGCAAGTAGAACTTTCATCAGGAAGGGATTATTCATCTACCAAAAGACACCTGCATCATTCAGTTCCCAGGATCAAGGCCTTTTTACAGTCAGCTCTTCAGAGAGGACACATGTTCTCTATATAAGCATTAAGCACATATTAGATGTTTGAGTAATGCACAAATGACAGCGCAAAAATCAATAATTACTGCAACCTAATTTGAGAAATGACAACATTTCATGAAATGTGGAAACAGCTAATCAAAGATTATTACTTATGTGGAAAAGCACAGATAAAGAAATCAGAAACTTTAATTATTTCAAATATGGGAAAACGTATTTACAGCTAAAGATTATTCAATAACTGCATGTTTCAACAATTTTCATTTAATATAGGTGGTTTCATAGTATATCTAATAATAACACATTTTATTTAACAGCACAAGCTTAAAACTTTTTTTTTTAAATCACTAGAATAATGGTTGATTATGCTTTCAAATGCTTTTTTGTCTTATCCATTGATCTGAGTTTTACCAGATCCCAAATTAAAGAAAATCTCTCTTTAACCTAAGTTAACAGCCAAGTGAATATAATTCAGGAAAGTCTAAGATAATGAAAGCATGCTTGACTGTAAGCTATACTCAGATTTCAAGCACACCTAATGCTCAATAACCAGCACAATCATCACTGCATTTTTCATTTATCAATGGAAGTTATCAGTTTATCAGTTATCAGTCTTCAACTGAAGACTTTTCTTTTTCAGTGAAAAGTTTAGGTGGCTGAAAAACCCCGCAAATCTCAAAATCATTATGTCTTTCTTTATGCACTACCCCTTAAATTTTTTTTTTTCCAAAAGATGCATTTTATATTAAAAAAAAGGTTTGTGAAAGCTACTGATGATTCAGCTTAATTATAAACCATTTTCCAAAATTTGTTTGAGATGCAATAAGCTTGCATGTAAGAAAATAAGTGGTAGTAAGTACCCTTACATTTCGGTCTAGAAAAATTCTGAGTAAAGATGGAGTTCCCAAACAATACTTTCAGTTTCCTAATCTCTTCATGAGGGAAAAAAACAAAAAAACCCAAAAAAACCAACAAAACCAAAAAGCCCCCCCAAAAAAATCAGGAAAAAAAAGACGAATGAATACTAAATCTACCAGGAGAAATCATTATACATGAATACTTCTATTGTTCGACATGGTATTTAAGATTTCCTATGTCACTGCTTCTGTCAGCTCAGAGTTTTGTCAAGACACGCTAAAAAGACTCTAATATAAATTCCTGAAAGAATTAGCTTTTCCAGGACTGTTATTTTCTTGTATTTTTGGGGTATGACCTCTTCATATAACAAGATACACACACGTGACCTTCAGTGTGTTTGAGTAGATGCAGAGTCACTCTATAGCTGCCATGCCAGACTCATGTCATCACAGCCTTCAGCCCATGATAGTTCCTGTGGGACTTTCTTAACAATCCAGGCACTAAAGATTCAATGCTCAGAAGGATTTAGGTTTGAAAAAGGTCAGAAAAAGAAAGACAAAATATTCTAAGTGATAAATAGTATCTCTCATTCCTAGAGAATGACATGGAATGGTAACACTTCATTTTAAAGCTTATTTTGATTACCCTTTGTTTAAAATTCCTTTTGGAGAAAGCCTGTTTTACTTCTGTCCATATTGTCTGTTCCATACTCTTTCCTGGATCTAGGTAAGATGCCACACTCTTACTTTGTAATGAATCTTTCCACAGCAATAATTAAGCAACAGATAACATGACACACACACACATTTACCAGTTACTACTTGCTTTGCCTCATAGCACAATTTTTCAAAACCATCACCATCATCCCTTCCCCTTGTATAACTATGTTTTTCCAAAGGGAAAGCTGGATTTGAGTGGAGTCCTCATTCTCTGTCATATCAGACTTTACTGCTACTGTCCCCACAGAAGTCTCTGTTTTGTTGTGAAGGATCCATAAATTAAGGACTCTTCCTTTAAAAGGAATTTCTGCCCAGTGATATAGACAGACACTGAGTATGTGCCACATGTGGGCCAATAGCAACAGCTGAATGTGTAAAGTAGACATGTCCAAATTAAACAAGGAGGGGATCAGACAGAGTCCAGAATAAAGAAAGGATACCCTTTAATTTCAGCCCACAGGACTGGTAAACACAAGATTAGAAGATGATATGAGCTTTCGATATTTTGTTTTTGCACACCTGGCCTGAAAAACTTAATTAGACCAGTGTACAGCTGTCACACTTGCTATTTGGGTGATACTGCTAAGCATTTGCATAATGTCAACAATTTTTCAAAGACAAATTCCTAAATTTTGCAGCTTTCACTTTTCACTAACACTAATTGGCTCTATAAAGAGCTGGGAACACTACTGGAATCTATTAGGCTGAATGACTCAAAAGCATGCACAAGAAGCAGCAGCTTTATGTTCTTCACCCTGAGTACACTGCCAGCTGGGCAGTGTTATGCTAAGTAGATAACTTTGTGAACAGTCTGCTTGAAATCAGTCAGCTAGTGCATTGGAGGGCATTGTTCATGTGCATAGAACATGAATCAACATACAAGGGTAGCAGTAATGTAATTCATTTTGTTTCTGAATGACCAACACATGTGAATTTCATGTTATTGTCACTGCATGGAAAGCCATGCACAAACACAGCTCTTTGCCCTGCAACCCCCAAAGGTCTGCTGCAGACAGAAAGTGAGTGAAAGCAACGTCACTTCTGCTTCAGGTTTTCATTGTTCTCAAGTTTAATGAGACTCAGTCAAAGCAACGCTTTAATTCTGTAGCAAAGGCAGCGTCTTCTAAAAATTTCCTCCATTGGAATGACAATTTCCATTTGGAGTATTTTTCCCTCTCCCTTATAAGTCACAGAAGATTGACATATGTTAATCACTTAATTGACAGATGACCATGGGGGAAGACATATTCCCAGCTCAGAAAACAGGGCATAAACTTGCAAAGTCAGAAAAGGCATGGCATGCAGGGTAAATCATACTCGCGTTCAGAAGCTAGAGAGTCCTCCTGAAAGCCAACGCAACCAGCAAGTCTCTATGCAAAGGTTGAAGCTTCCTTACAGTTTTTCATTTAAAAAAATAAAATAAAACAAACAAACAAAACAAAACAAAACCAACCAAACAAAAACAAACAAACGAAAAGAAACCCCACCAAAAAAACCCACAACCACCCAGATCACAGAAAGGAAACAGCTTAAGGATTTCCCATGTGATTTATGTACTTCTTTTCAGTGAGGTAATCATAAGCAATACGGGCATCTTAAAATATTAGTTTAATTTTACTAGATTGCTAAGCCCAACAAATGTCAGCACCCACTCAGAAGGTCAGACTGATTTCTTCTCAATGCCACAACTTTCAGGAGCTACCCAGCAGCCAATTAATTTGGACTTTCTACTAGAGAAACAGTCAGGAGAGCAGATTTTCTATTAGCCCCTGAGAAAGTATTGCTTTTTATTTTTCCCTAGGCATCTCAGAGAGGGAGAAGGAGAACAGTGAAGATTAGAAAGGATAGGTGGATAACTTCTAGGTTATTATTTTGGGTTACTGATTTCAGCTCCAGAATGAAACTGCAAGTTTTACTTTTCATTTGAAAAAAAGAAAGAAAAAAGAAAAAAAA
>VXBB01004020.1:235112-247064 GCA_013399915.1 Illadopsis cleaveri
AAAAAAAAGAAAGAAAAAAAAAAAAAAAAAGAAAAACTATTAAAACAAATTTTAAAAAGAGTGAGGAGTACAAACACATCTACAGAAAATATCAGAATAAAGAACTTCATTTTCAAACATAAGCCTATTTTTCATGGAAACAAATCTTGAAGACCAGTTACTAAGTGTCTTTTTTATTATACTCTTCACTATTGTTCCTGCCGTAGTCTCCTAGGAAAACAAATGTAAATTTTGTTCTTACAGAATGACATAGATGACCCCTGTAATGAAAGAGAGCAAAATGTTCCACATAAATCTTTGCAGGACTGAGTCCTGTAATACTGTAATCTATTTCTAATTCCCTAAACCACTATGCAGATGACACAGCAGAATTATACACACATCATCTGAAAAGACAGCTACGCAATTATGGAGAGGTTCAGAATCAAAACAGGGTTAGTACTCAGTCTTCTATCACCAGATCTCTCAGATTTCTGTGTTTCCCTGCTTGCAGATTTAGGAAGTGATCCTGAATTACACTTACTCCCCCTTGCTTCTCAATTTTCATGCAGAAGAAATTTGCATGCAAAGGCAATGAGGTGTGTGATGTTCTGTAAGTGCCTTCATAAAACTCACTTGCCACATCCATCACAGAGTGCTTTTTAGCACCTTCAGGTTTAGCCCCTTCCCCAATCAAAGCACTTTACATGCATTAGCCATGGTTATTCTTCAAGAAAGGGTAATATAGATGACATTCCCTGCAGCTGAGCAAATTCACACTCCCATATGAAATTTCTCTTCATTAAAACAACACAGGGCAGAACATGATAATTAATAGAACCATTACCCTTTAACTAAAACCTCCCTTGACCTGCCCCATCAGCACAAAGATACCTAAAAGTGGATGGAGCTAGAGTTTGCACCAACCCATACCTCCTCCACATCAACAGAAAGAAGGTAGAAAAACAATTCAAACAGATGAAGTCCTAGTACTCTCAAAGATATTTCTCTTTCGTATTTGACTCCTAGAAATAAAAACTGACTCATTTATAACATTCGATCAGTTTTCCTGCTATGTTATTAATTCCCACAGCTGTGACAGAACATTTGGTCCTAGGTTGGGCCAAGAGAGACTGAGCAGCTTAGCTGCCATCTGTGCCTTTGAAAACACCCGTGTCTTTATTGGAGACACTCATGTACGTATGCACATGAGCACACCCTGCTCTGAAATGCACTTACTGCTCAATACCAACAGCAACGGTTCGCAATTTTAACAGAGAATTTATCTTCGAAAAAAAGTCTTAATTTTAATATCTTCCCTAATATTCAGAAATCCAGTGGAAAAGCCTTTATGAGGACTGTGAGACTGCTTAATGAGTTTCTCAAAAGTTTCATTCTATCAAAGAGGAAGTATAAAAAATGCAACAGAGCCAAATTTTAAGTTATTGATTAGCTTCAGATATGCAACCAAGTAAAGAGATACATGATACTATGCTTCAATAGATTCAAATCCAAAACAGGCGCACCATAAAGGCTGAATTTGAATTTGAACACATTTTGAAGATACCCCTCATTTTGATTATGAATACTAGTAAAGAATGATATCATCTCTAAAACATTTCAATTACTTTATAGAGTCATCCAACATATGTACAAAACCCATATATGTGAATTCAATATGATTTTATGAGCTCACCCTCATTTTTTCTTTTTTAAATCCCAAGTGAAAGAGCTAGTGTGACCTTGAAAAATTATGTGAAATTAAATTCCCACCACTGAATGACAATTGTTACTTTGGGCTATGTTCCACATCATACTGAGTCTCTATCAGAGGGATATAAAATAAATATAATTTATTTTGCATATTAATTAGGGTTTTATTCATTGTGTTAAGACATCATTATCTCACAGTAATCAAAACTCTTAAAACAAGGAAATAATCTAATAAACTTGAATTATAATTTTTATAGGGAATGCATGATCACTTACTCTCATCTTCATCTTAAATAATATATTAGTCACAAATAGTGTTAATATGAGCTGCTAATAATGCAGTTTGTATTCAGACTCACAGGCAAAACCAAACTAAAGAGAGGAAAAATAATATTTTATCCAGCTGTGTGACTGAGCTCAAGCTTTCCAGAAAACACTGTTTTGGGCTAAGGCAAAGCACTTGGAAAACCTTGGCCACACCTAAGATATTAATACAAGGTCAACAGTGACTGGTAAACAAAAAGTTTAGTGGGATGGTGTCTGACTCTGCACATGTTTGCCTGTGTTGTTACAGATGATAAGATAAAAAGGCCAGTCCTCAACAGGGGCACCAGGCAGGGAAGGGGCTTCTCTCTTTTCAAGCCACGCTCACAGCTGCCCAGGCTGCTGACAGACATGTCCCCCACTGCCAGCTTCTGCTTCCAGGTCCTGTCTTTGGTCACAAGGAACTCCAGCAAACTGCGCTGAAGCAGAGACAGACCAAGAGCACACGAGACAAAGAAAAAAGTCTTGGATCACTCCAGCCATTAGCAAGACCTATCTGTATCACCTCGACTTCAAAGAGCAAATCACACAGCCCTCTCTGAAGGGCTACAAGGGCAGGGAGCAGCAAATACAGAGGACAAGGGGAACTGCAGGGGTCCACAATGGCCATGGACCCCCAGGGAGCACTGGGTCCCACACAAGCTCTATTCCCAGACATCTGCTCCAGGCAGGAGGATCTGCCCTTCCTTGTCCTGAAAATACCACCACCTGCTGTAATTTCATCCCCTATAAGACAAATACAAAATTTAATTTGAGTTGATTTTCTTCCAAAGATGGATAGAGATTAATCCTCTCTGATGGCAGAAAACAAATTGCTGGTACTCTGGATTTATTTTATTTTTTGGAGCCTTCTCATTTAATGAATGAATCAGAGGTGACAAAGCTAGGAGAACAGGGAGCTCATTAACATCCATCAACATGTGGTATACAATATGCTAACTTCAAATTTGTCATTTGTACCCCAACTCAGACATGTTTCTTTAGTACCAGTCAGTTAATGAAAAGTACAGCAGTTTGCATATTTTGTCAGATTAAAAAATGGAGCAGTGAATTCAATTGGCAGTGGCAGCATTGCAGGGCCACTGGATGAGGAGAAGGAGGAAGGAGTTTGTGATGATCCTCACAGAAACAATAGCCAGAAGTGAAAATTAATTGCCCAAACGCCAGCAGCTGGGAAATGCTTATGACCTCATGAGGGTGACAGCAGCAATCCTCTCTGCAAACCAGGAGGCACAACCTGAAACTGGAGAAACTGCTTCAGTTTGGTTCACTATCCCCTTTTCTCCTCAATGCAACTTAGAGAATAATACCCTCCTAACTTTAAAACATAAAAGTTTCTACTCCTAGAAACAGTTACCGCAGAACATGGCTGGGTCAGGCACTATATATGACCAAATAACTTGTAAAAAAAATACCTGCAGATGGTCAAAATCCAGACAGCACCTATTACATATCTGGCAGAGCTCCAGGAATATTTTACAGGCTCCTCAGGACTCTACAATCTTGTTCACGATAGGACTAGCTACAGTGTGTAACAGGGAATCAGAGATCTGACATTACTTGTTTACTTCTCACTGGGGTTCAGTTTGTTCAGCACACCCAGCAAAGCCCCAGTACTAACCAGCTGACCCTACATTGTTACTAGAAATATTTTCAGTCTATATGAGGAAGTTTAGGGTTTGGAGACTACAAAGTAAGAGTAGACTGTAACAAGTAACCAAGATGTTGTAAAATGCTGTTGTAGGTATTACACGCTAAAATGTAATGTGCAGCCAGGAGCTATAATAAGATCTCTTTAGCTGGTCAAAATGGAGAAAGTATGAGCTAGCAGACCGCATGCAATATCTTTAAATTTTATTTTGATACATAATCAAATCAGCTCCTATCCAAAGCGAGAGGAAATTTGAGAACAAGCTACAATTTGACAATTTTAGGCCTGTCCATTCCTTATTGTTTCTAACACGATGAAAATAATAGCTTAAACCAATATTTGCTTCAAGGACTCTGACCTCTTAGTCAAAAGTAAAACAATCAATGAAGGGATTAAGTTAAATACATACTGAATTACTATTTAATACATACTGAAAGGGCATTTAAAAATCATCTGTCTAGAGAGTTTCAAGTGACTTCCCTATTGTTCATCGTGGCATGAAGTGATTACTCCATGTTTTTTTTCTTCTCTGATTCTGGTCGAATTATAAAACACAAAAATTCAGTCTGGAGGTCATGAACGACATTGTGGCATTGCAGCCAAAATGAAGGTTTTCTGCTTAGGAAGTGGGAAGAAGAGCTTCTTATGTGGGCCATGCCATGGTGGCGGATCAGAGCGCTGGAAGGGGCACTAATGGAAGTGACTGACCCAGGTGGGCACAGCGAGGGCTGGCTGTAATTGCCATGGACTGGCACAGTCCCAGTACAATTTATGGAGCTTGGAGCTAAATGTACAGTCTTGTGACTAAATACAAAAGAAGAACTGGTGCTTGCATGACAGACCTCTTCCCTGTGCCAACTGGTTTATTCATGAAACTGTAAATGAAGACAAGCCCTCGTACAATAAACACTCCACTAGATATGCACTATTTATGATCATACTAGCATTTTTAGTTTGTTTTATTTTGACACAGAACAATGATGGTTTTTTCAGATTGAAAAAGATTAAATCAATGTTATCATGCCATACTTTTCAATTTTAAGCAGTGCAAAATGGATCTTGCATAGCTAGTAATCTAGATATACATACATGCATTTAACTATCTTCCCTCTAAACCCTGCTGTATGTACCCAAAATCAACTTATAAATCCACTGTATAGACTGAATACGTTTTAAATGGTTCTTCCTGACTTTAGTTAGAAAAATAATTTTCAAGAACTTATACTCTAAATATAGACAGATGAGAACAAGAGCAGTAATTTTCAGAACTAAACACCACAACATTCATGAAGAAAAAAGAGGTTGCAAAGACAGTCAAGGTCCCATTGTCCAGATGATTAAGGTTTGGGAAGTTGGGGCAAGGGGTGCAAAATTTAGACAATTTTCAGGAGAAAGTAGTTTTCTTCAAAAGAAAAAAAGATACCATAAAAAAAAATCCCATCCTGAACTAGCAAATGTTTGGTTACTTAGAGTCCCTGTATATCATTAAAACATATGTTTTCCTATTGAAATATTTGCTATTCAGTTATGCATCTTTCCACCAGAAAAAAATAATTCAAATAGTTAACTCTAGCAATGTAAATAATTAAAGCTTCTACTATTCATTTAAGTACAAAAGATACCAGCCAGAAAGTTATGGAATTAAAAACCAATCAATACCCTAGAACAAGGCAAGACCATAAAATTATGGACAAGCCATCATTTTTTTTTTCAGGTAGAATTTTGCTTGAATATAAATGCGTATTTGTGGCTACAAGTTTTATTCTAACAGGAATTTTTAAGCTTTGTTTATAAATCCCTATTTGTTTCTGAGCATGGAAACAAACCTGTAAGAATAGAAATTCACGCCCTGCAAATACCACCCTATTGGCTTCCCCTGCCCACAAGCTGACACAGAACAAACCAGAGCTTTCCAGGTGCCCCTTTATTCTCTGGCAGGTGTTTCTTACAGGCCGAGTCCATTCAAGGTAGAGAGAAGCTTGTAGTGGGTGTTGCCTTTTTTGCCCCAGTGTAGGTGAGCAGGAAAAGGACCAGGACTGGTTGAATAGGAGTAGAAAAATTGAAGTGTTTTCCACACCTTTCACAGAAAGGAAGAAACCTTTCTGGGAGCCTATCTACACTGTGGAAAAGAAAACAGTACACTTTGAATTCAGATCAAAATTACTACTCTCTTAAGTACTTCTGAAGGTGCAAGCTGCCTTTTCTCTTGAATAAAATGAGAATTCTCCAATCTAACCACTGGCACATGTTTGTTGAACACTACATCTGAGAAAGCAAGTACAGGCTTTCCTGAAGATGCAGCTTGTCCAGCAGACCCCATGCAACCCTCCTCACATCTGGGGAAAAGCAAGAAGAATACACAGTGGAAGTCTCCAGGTCTTTAGGATACGATCTTTAGGCCACCTTGCTACACCAGAGAATGCTGCCAAAGTTGTTTACAGTGCATCTAGTAGTGCTGAAGAAAGCCAGGCAGGCATTCTAGGCAGGAGGCTGGATGTTGGGAAAGTCAATAGAGATACAAGACCATTTAAATAGGGGAAGATTGATATGTTTTCCTGTTGCCTTTCTAAAAATCAAAACAGCCCCAGAAAAACCCCCAGACCTATTCCTTGAGCTGTGTTTCTTCCTTAAACATTCTGAAACTACACTCCTGAAAAGAGACAGAAGCTGAAGGATCTCTGCCAGCTTGTCTTTTTCAAGTTGCTGCTCTTTTCTGCTCATTTTACTTACCTGTTTCAAGAACAGGGCTTAGGTCAATTCAGCCTGTGATGTCACCAGGAATTGGGTGACAGCTGATGTAATTAGGCGAGCCCAATCAACATAGGAGGAACAGGGATATGGGTCATAATCCGGGAAGATAAACAAATATGCACCCCTGCAAGGTCATTTGCCAGAAACTGAATCTCAGCAGTTTGCTGCAATTTTATGGCTGCCCTGTTTTGCTCTAGAGCAGAGAAATGAAAATATGCAATGCTATGACTGTAACTGTGTGACTCAGTTTGTTGACACATTTTAATATTTATGCTGTTTAATTGATGTCTTGGAAAATGAAACTAATGTTCATGTTCTATTTGGTAGATGTGGTGAGAAAAGTAGTGTATCTGAAGATTTTCTTAGGACACAGCATGATACCTCTGGGACACAGAATTTTTCTAAAACATTATGATGTTTTCTTGTGCCACAAGCAGGGTAATATAAAGCCAGTTCAATTTAAAGTTTTACATTTTAGAAATAAAATAGCAAATTGTTTGCATTTATACCGCAGATTTTGCTGCTAACACTCTTTGCCTCCCATCACATTTCCAGGTTAGAAAACCAAATAGCCAGGCTAGGAATATAATAATTTTTCAACTTTCTACAGGCTATACTAGCTTGAAAAGTCTCAAAACTGCTTTGCTCTACCAGGAGTATTATGTGTCCTGGGAGAGGATATCCTGAAAACTACTGGGGAGTCAGTACTGTTATTACTGCTAAGGGCATACAGCACCAAGAGCACAGAGAGCTGTGATCTACAGCTGTGAGCTGTAGATGCAGGAAGAAAAGCAGAATCACAGAGATGGAGAAGGAAAAGACCCAAACATAACAGTTGGAATAGGCTCCACAAAAGGGTGACAAAAAGCTAAGTGTTTTCAGACCACACTTCAGAACCATATTGGCAGGAGAGGCACAGAGATGGTGGCCCAGCTAAGCAGATGGTGTTCTCCCAGCACAGCCTGCTTGGAGAGCTTTCCATCTGCTAGCACATTCAAAACAGACTAAGAAGGGAATTACGGGACTTTTATTATAAACAACATCTTTAATAGTCTCTGAAAATTATTTGATTTCATGTTAACATTGATGAACTCAGGCTATGTAACCCCAGAATTACTCAGGAGAGGCTGAAAGTATCAGCAGGAGCAGCAGATTGCTTCTTTTGGTGTGCAAAGTCAGCTATCACACAAGCTGCAGAAGGAATTTCAGCTGTTAATAAGACAAAATGGTTTTGCTGTTGCTGTTTTCTTCAAAAGAAATGCTAGGTATCTACATACACACACATTTCCCAGATATCCAGCTATATGCATTTTTCAATTGTTTTGGTGGGTATGGGGTGTTTTTAATAAAGGAGGTTTCTGCAGTTAGGATGGTATCAGAGATACCATATAAAGAACCAACTATCTCCTGATCATTGCTTCCTCAGAAGCAAGGTGGCTGATGAAGTCCCACACAGGGACAGTGGCACTGGCATAGCTAGCAGAGTCTACTACACAGGTTCAGCATGGCACATCTGTAGTATATTTCTTTTCCTAAAACTGCAATTATTATTCTATGCTTGTGTGACCTAAAGAAACCTAAAAATCCAGGCCTCAGCAACAGAATTATTTAGTTCAGGATTTTTTCTGCAACACTTTTATGATACATTGGCAACATAGTAAGATCATGCAATTTAAGGAGGGCTGGGGCACCATCTCTTGGAGAGTAACTCCAACTTTTAACTGGAAAAAAGAGCTAAGCAGCCTCTAGGCAGCATCTGAGGAGAAGAGCACACATCACCCTCTCCCCTAAGTCCTTGAAAAACATCTCTGACAAAAACATGAGCTGCTGCTGCTGCAATGGGTTAAATTCTGAGGGCAAAGCTATAAACCTACTCCCTCTTCTGACCATCCTCTGGTTGTTGTTACCCACCAAAACTGCCCCAGCCCTGCAGCTGCCAAGAAGCCCCAGAGAAATGCATAGGGTAGCAAGTCCCTGAACACACCTTCTCTCTGGGCCAGGGAAGCCCTTGCTGGCTATTCCAAAAGCAAACGTTAACACAAAGAATTAAATGAGACAACAGCAATTCTATTTTACTTTTCTCTTTGTATGTAGACAAGTAAGAAATAGCTGACAGAGAATTAAAATGTACAAAAACAGGGCAAAACTCATAGGGAAGACTTTGTGTATCAGAACTGGCAAATACAGTTAAATTAATAGGGGAGTACTTAGGCACATTGGAACAGAGTTTTAAAGAGTAAGACTTTTAAAGTATTTTGCCAATTATGTTAATTACACAAAGTTGGAATAGTTTACATCAAATTACAACTGCTTGGATCATTAAATGTTAAAAAAAATCTGCTTTGACAACAGTACAAATCATATAAATAAAAGCCACTTTAAATTTCCAGTTCCTATGCATTTGTTTTTCTGGGTAAAAGAGCACTTAATGTTGCTGGAAAGCCATTAAGCAACAGTAGTCATTTCCTAAACCTGGTTTGCACTAGCACTGTTTACAAAACAACATCTTTAGGGACTCTTTAAACTTGCATCTCAGAGTCAATGCAATATTCATGGACTGCAGTATTTGTTCATGGCTCTTCCTGCAGTTAATTCTGCCATTCTGCTATCTTCACTATTCAAGAAAGCAAAACTTAAATCAGAATTTAAAAAAAAATGTTGGGAAAGTCATCCATATTTATAAAAGTGGTTTGTAAGTTGAAGACTTTTTGCAAAACCTAGAAACATATTTTACAACAGTTGCTACAGCATAAAACAAATAACAGTTGAATTTTCCCCTTGTAAAACAGTTTTCCTGACCTTAGAGCCTGCAACACAATGTGTGGAAGCATATGAAATACATATGTAGAGAAGAAGAAAATAAAAAAGACACTCAGTGGTGAGAAAAAGCTGTCTGAGGAAGAGCACTGGAACAGCAGCAGTCCTCACTGATGCCTAGATATCCATTCAACAAGAGCAGCTATTTTAAGAATAACTCTGGAGACAGTTCAGAATTTCAGTCAAGCCCCTAAATAATTTCCAGGGCCAGACAACATCACCTTAAGCTTGGTCTGCCTAGCCTCTTTAATCACACCTGCTGCTACATGGATTATTCCCTGAACAGAAAAGTAATTCATATAAGAGCACATATGGAAGGACCAAGGGACAGAAAGAACCAGGTCTACAGTACCCTAAGGCTTCTCTTCTTACAAATCCTCAAACAGGCTGCCTTTCTCCTCACAAACTGAGGGAAATTACCTACAAATGGGAAAACTGTAAGTATAACTCTTGCTCCCATTTTGAGAAATCAAATAATTTGGTACCTCAGACTGTAACTGTCAATGCTGTTAAGTGTTGAAGCTGACAAATGACTGCAATTCTAAATATATGTCTTCCCAGAAAAGCTAAGGAGCTCAGTTTTCACTCAGTCCAGCATATACACTACTTTTTATTTTTTGCCTGTAAATTCTCTACAAGCTGAGTACATGGTATCACAGGTAAATGAAAGGGAAGACAGGCAGTGGAAATCGCTGGGAAGTAGGAAGAATGCTCTGATGAGTGACAGGCATGCACAACCACACATGACAGCAAGTTTCTGTGAGTTGTTGTCAGACACTGAGCTGCAGTACAAAGCTCACTGCAGCAATGGTGCTGTTCTCTTTACACAAGCAGCTCAGAGGGAAAGCAGTTTCCTCATGTAAATCATGCTGACAGATGGTTTGCTTCAAGAGTGTGGTGATAAAACTGTACAGATATCCTAACATCCATGCAACCATAAATGAATTGGATTGGTCAATTCCTTCTTCATACAAAATGACTAAGAATAACAACTTCAAACTAAGGTACTGCTATTTCAAACAAGTTTATAGACAACACATGAATTCTAGTGAATTTTAACCATAGATGTTTCACTGTTTTTGCATAATAAATTAATAGTCAAAAGATTAAGTCATGTCTAGATAATAAGAGGGTATTTAAAACAAGGCAAAACCTTCCAGATGCTTTATTCTTTTGCTTAGCCTTAGGGGACACATCTGAAAGCACACACCAACCAGGACAGATGGCAGCCAACACATTCCTTGAGTCATACACCCTTGCTTATGCCAGGTCATGATGAGTGCCTCAAGGTCGTGAATTTGAACTACCATCAAGTCACATAAAATGTGCCCAGCAGGTACCATCCAATGTTCATTTCATGTAAATTAACCTGCCAAAAGGAACGTGAATGATTGCCTTACTCTTTTGTTCTATGTAGTGAACAGCTCCTCAGGGGAACTTTAAAATGCTCACCAAGCTTGGTGACAGACTGAGTGGTCCCAGTACAAGACTCAGCAAAAATCTGTGGTTGAGGGTGAGCATTGAAATGCTTGGTTCTTCTAAAGAACAGCCTGGAGAACACTGGCATGAAATGCTAAAGCTTAGTGATCACATTAACAGTGACTGAGAGCAGCTCATAAGTAGAGAAGTATGTAGGTGATCACAAATTCTGCATAGCACGAAGGAACCTCATCTATTCTCTTCCCATCAGGCACTGGTTGCTCCCCATGCACTTTCAGTGGTTGTTGCTCTAAATCATGAAATCTGCCTCTGCAGGGCTGAGGCTATAGGGCCTCAGATGTCAACATTTCCTTCTCAGTAACATATTCTGTAGCAATAATGGCCCCATTACTACCACTGCATAGTATTTTAAGGGGGCATAAAATAGTCACAAATGAATATTGATCCATCTTTCCTAGACTTCAAAGGGAATCACTGCACCTATTAAAAAAAAAAATATATATATAGAAAGGAGGACCCCTGAAACTACCAACTCCACATCTGTGCCTGGGAAGATCATGGAACAGAATCTCCTAGAAGCTGTGCTAAGGCACATGGAAAACAAGAAATGATATGAGACAGCCAGCACGGCTTCAGCAAGGGCAGGTCCTGACTGACCAATCTTTGATGGAGTGCCTAGGTCAGGGGACAAGGGAAAAGCTATGGATGTNGGAAACACCGCAACTAATAAAAAAAAAAAAAAAATAGAAAGGAGGACCCCTGGAACTACCAACCCCACATCTGTGCCTGGGAAGATCATGGAACAGAATCTCCTAGAAGCTGTGCTAAGGCACATGGAAGACAAGAAATGATATGAGACAGCCAGCACGGCTTCAGCAAGGGCAGGTCCTGACTGACCAATCTTTGATGGAGTGCCTAGGTCAGGGGACAAGGGAAAAGCTATGGATGTTGTCTNAGCATGTTTGCAGATGACATGAAGCTGAGTGGTGGAGTTGACATGTCTGGGGAATCAGATGCCATCCAAAGAGACCTGGAAAAGCTCAAGGGCACATGGGAACCTCCTGAGGTTCAGCAAGGCCAAGTGCAGAGTCCTGCACTTGGGTCAGGGCAACTCCCAGAATCAGTACAGCCTGGGGAAGGAAGGGTTGGTTTGAGAGCAGCCCTGCTGAGAGGAACTTCTGGATACTAGTGAATGAAAAGCTGAACATGAGATGGCATTGTGTGCTTGTGACTCAGATAGCCTTATCCTGGGCTGCATCAAAAGAAGCTTGACCAGC